>QLOS01004723.1:0-18476 GCA_003313725.1 Russula sp. MG48 | reverse complement strand
GATTTCCCCTTTTCTTTTCTTTTTGCTCTCCTCTGTGTTCCGAGTCAACTTCCTCGCTGCGTCAGCTCAAGCTACCGCGCCGTCACGCGTTCTCGTCGAATAACAAGCCTGAGATATCATCTGTCTATTTTTTTTTTTTTGGAATCTGCATTTATAACGCACAACATGTATGTAATTACAAAGACGCGCGCAGGGTGGCGATGCACCCTGGTTAATCAGAGGGGGGTATGGACTGTTATATACGTCTGGTGATGTGGAGTGAATGAGCGTGTGTAAGGTGTAGTTGTCGGGGCCTAGTTGGCCCCAAAAATCTAGCCATGATCCTCAGGCGGCGGTTCACGCCGCCTTGGGCGTAGGCATGCTTGTGTTTCGGCAAGGAAGGCGCCTAGTGCGGCTCCTCCCTCCTTGGTGCCAAGGATGGTAGAGAGGGAGAGGTTGGCAGATAGGGGGTGGAGGGTGCGGCGCCGGGCGGTAGCGTACAAGGGGCATGACGTGATGATGTGATGTGCCGTTTGCAGTGCTTCGCCGCATTGGCAGTGGTGGGGGTCGTTGGATTGGGGTCGGTGGCGGGCGTTGTATTCGCCGGTGAAGGCGTGACCGGTGAGGAGTCGGATGCCCGTTGAGACGATGGGCCGGGGGAGGTTAGTCAAACCTTGAACGAACGGAGCTGGCTTACCATCTGGGAGGCGAGTGCGAGGTATGTTGGTTGGCGCTTGGGGGCTTCCCGCCATTTGTCTTGCCACTGGGATATGGCTTCCTTGCGCATTGAGGAGCGCAGGAAGGCTTTCGACGGTGGGGGTGGGGGGTGGTTGGGCGTTTGGCGGGCATAGGTGGCTGCGATGGCTTTGGCCCAGCTGATGGATATATGGGGAGGGGAGGCTCTGTCTAGCAGGTTAGCGAGCGATTGGAAAAGATTGGAGAGGCGCAAAGAGAGGTCTCTGTGGTTACGATTCGCACACATCTTTGGGAGGTGTGCGTCGATGGTGAGGATCTTGATGAGCTTGATCTGTGGCTGCTGTGTCATTGCAGCGGCTGCAAGGGTGGTGGCTAGGGTGATGGCTTCCACTGCCGCGTCGGCGGTGTCCGCGCCCTGGCCTATTGCCTTGGTCGAGTGACTGGTTTCCCGTCCTCTATGCCAGGCGGTGCATGAGGCAACGCTTACCGGAGTACCTTCGGGGGTGCTGGGGCAGGAGCCTTGGCAGAGGATGAGGAGGAGGTCGTGCCGGCTACTGTTCGCTTCGCGGGCGATGCCCTCAGCGAGGCGTTTCCTGTCTTCGCCGCGCGGGGTGTCGGTGAGGATGCGTAGGTGGTTGTCGTTTGGGGGGGGGGTTGTATCCATGGCCCGTGATTGTAGTTGGCGGGCTGTCTGGCCTGGAGAGGGATGAGGTTAGCGAGTCTGGTCAGCGGGGTGGAGGGCGTTGGGAATGGAGGGAGGATGTGGCCCTCGTCGAGCTCGTGGGGGGAGCACCAGGGGGGTCCTAGGCGCCTGAAAGGAGGGAGAGGGCTGCTGTTTTGGACAGCATCTGGAGGCGGAGATCGATGGGGAGGATGGCTATAAGTTGGTGGAGAGGTTCTGCCGGGGTGGTTCGGAACGCGCCTACGATCCACCGGACGGCGTCGTCCTGGACAGCCTTTCTGGCCTTTGTACCAGATAGGGGAGCCGTATGTTAGTACTGGTAGGCAGATGGCGTTGTACGCCAGCCGCCAGTTACCGTGGTCAAGCCCGCGAGCCTCAGGGCTTTGAGAGTTCCGCGTGCTCGCGTGGCCATGACCTTATATCATCTGTCTATCTCTGCCCCTGCCTCTTCCTCTGATATCGCCTCTGTACCAACACTCGGCGTCTCTCTTTCCTTCCCCGCAGTTGTGTTTGCTCGTCTTAGACTCTCCCGATCGCTCCGTCAGAGTCTGTCAGACTCCGAGACTTCACTCTTTTATCTTCAAACTCACGCGCGTGCCATACTAGTAGGTGCGCGCTTTAATGTCATTGTTGCTAGGCATTATCTGAGCGAATGGTCAACCACCCTTCCATCTAGATCGCATATGAGAACACAATGTCGTTGAAATAGAGTTCCCTGAACTTCATGCCGACTTTGGATATACATCCGTCTTGTCGCGATGCGTTTGTGCTATGAGAAGACGCTATTAGACTACGCATCGTCTTTGATCCACACAAGTCAACTCAAGCAGGCTATCGAGGCATTAGAGTAAGGAGGGGCCTTACTCTGGTCAGAAAATGCGTGACCTCTATCCTTCAATAGATCGAATTTGTAGAGCCAACTGAATGCACCTGTAGCGGAGAAACTGCGACAGACAACCAAGGCCTTGCGTAACCGACAATGTCGTCTTTCTGTGCGGCGAAGTGGATGATAGTCGACTCGAGAGCTGCGACGAGACGAACCCGTTCGGCCGTGTCATGTTGGAACAAAGGAAACTTTTGGAGGAGCGTGACGGGCTCATTTCTCAGATCCAAAAATTGCAAGACTTCCGGAGCTTCTTGACGGCATCGTCCTTCGATACGCTTCGTTCCGCTGGTTCATGCGGACTAGTCATCATCATCAATCATACCAAATGGCGTTCGGATATCCTCGTCCCTCCCCATCACTCCCCTCCCTTATCACTACAGCCGACGATTTCCGCGATCTTGTGATCGAATGGAGGAACTGGCTGGTGCCTACTCGAAAGGAACAACCTCCTCGAATCAAAGCAATACCAGAAGGCTCTACGTTCTGTGCTCGAGGCCCTCTATCAGCTTGTTGGCACGTCAGTTATCAAGGACCTTCGCAAGTCGGAGGAGATACCAGAACAATCCGAGTATGGTGGTATCCAACATCTGCTTTTGTTCTCTTCCCCTCACGCGATGAGCCCAATTCCGTCGGATGATGGTGCCAAGCTCTATTTCTGGGATCTGTATGTACATCTCTTCATATACTCCGACGCTCTTTGCCCTCATCGAATCCCGCAAATGCGTCACACAAGCTTTGGTCAAGCCTCCAATACTTCTCATGGCACAGCCCGATGAATCTCAACTGCAGGCAAGGGAAGAGATGCAGGTCGTAGATGCTTCGATACGCGATTCACAACTCTCAGCTCCCAAAAGGCAACACCTTCTGCCGTACCGGACGGCCTCAAGGGTCACCGATTTGCCCATTTTGCGTGCCACGGGAAACTCGAGATGAAGAAGCCATTCGAAGCCTCGTTCAACCTGTATGGAGTCGGGCACCTTACACTCACGGCTTCCTGCTGCCGAGTTTATATTCCTTTCGGCTTATCACACAGCAGAGACGATCAACGAGAGCATCGCGGATGAGGCACCTCACCTTATTGCCGCAAAGCAATATTGCGGATTTCGAAGTGTTGTCGGGACGATGTGGAAGATGGCCTATACTGACGGACGGCATCTTGCTGAACGTTTCTACAATGCATTTTTCTCAATTGAAGAGCCTGGAGTACCCTATTACGAGAGATATGCGAGAGGACTTTGAGACGCCGTTCAGGGTGATCTGTAAGGAGTCAAGTTCTCTGAACATGGCCTTAGCGCTCACTACATGTTCACAGCATGCCGTGCGGACTTGTGCTTCTGAGGCGTACATACCTTACTTTGCTGCCTATCATCTGACTGTCTCACTCGTCCTTATTCCCTACTTTACAGTCTCAATTGTAGCCTGGCTGTTTTCACCTAAAAGCGACTGGTATTGCACGAATGTACACCCACACATCGCTGTTCTCGAAACGTTCCATGTCCTATCGCTAAAGTCGCGTCCTTGCTCACTACCATCATTGGCGAGTACTGATGATCCGCATGCTAAGCTCTCTGCTTCAGAGCGCCTCCAAGTTTAAACGACCGACTGTCCGAGGCGTTAAGGTCTGACGTACACCGCCATACCATACCAGCGGATGTCAAGCGTGCCAAGGCTGCCCCGAGCCGTGACCAATAGGAACCCCAGTGTCAGAAGTGGCTGATCGAGTTGTCCAAGTGCAATAAAGCGCTCAAAGCAGCTACTAGGGACAACCAAGATGACTACCGTATAGAGCGCGTGATACCAGGATAGCAAGCAGAGCCTAGACTGAACTTTGAAGCCTGAAAGATTAGAACCCGAACACCCCGATGATCCTCCACCGTCAGCACCTTGTCCCGCTATCACCGTGCCTCTATATTTACCTTGAGTTGGGATGTTGATAGTGACTGTAGAGAAGTTGCTTCGACGCCATAATGACACCTACCGTTGAGGCCATTAGGAAGGACCTGGCGTTGCCGGGGTTTTTTTATTGGGCGTTCAGTTTTGTCGTGCAGTCACCACATGTTGAGAATGAGGAATCGGAGTCCCTAAGCCGACCGTAATAAGGCGCAGCAGTACAGTTGAACGCGGCGACGAGCGGGCAATGCAAGACTGCCAGTGCAACATGGTAAGACGGGCATGCTTCAGGGCCCGCGACACAGCTCATTATGGTAGCTTACTTGCCACAGATGGTCGGGAAGGAGACAGGGAAGGCGGGTTAGTGGATTCTCATTGTGAGAGGAGCGTGACCCCTCTCCGAGCCCTGGCACGGACGGACCCGGGCACAAGGTAGTACATGATGGATTGCAAACGTACGCGGTGGGTGTCCTCGAACGTCTAGGTCTGCTGTGCGTCTGTCGTGACGCTATTGACAGCAGTCCGAATAGCGTCGACCCAGCCAAGAGACAACCCGACTCCCTGCCACGGAGACACAGCACCGGGCCAGCAGCCTGAGACGACTCGGACGTCCGAGATGCTCAGTTCGCCCCATGCGTGCGAAATCGCATAACTTGGGTTGGTTACCACACGCACGCTCTCTAAAACGTATCACCCGGAACGAGCTTTTTTTTGAGATCCTGAATCCTGGGTCGACGATGGAGGTGCGGGGGCGTGGACTTGGCGGACCGACCTCAGGCTCGCGTCGGTTGTACGTCACGGTACCGTACCGTGACAGTACTTCGAGTTTGGGTCACCCCCGAACTGCGCCAAGATACAGAATACTGTATCGCTAGAACTTCTACATGGCGGCGAGTTCAAATCGACCTTGCGCTTCTTCGATTTGCAGTACAAATTTAGTTTATGGCGCCTTACCCTTGAGGCTTCTGGCAGGCATGCGTGCTTGCCTCAGTTTCCTCAGACTCGGATACGAACAAGCACCAAAGACAAGAATGAGAAATAACAAGACCCAGTAGTCGATAGGAGGCTCGAGCAGTGATTCTGATGGATGTCATTCGTTGTGCTCATCTTGTGGTTGTGCGCTACAACGCAAAAAATCACGTTCGTCCGAACTGCAGATATCTCAATCTCAGTTTGAATAGGCAATTTGGAGGATTCATAGCTATGATACATTTTCGGGCAAGATTCATGACGCCAAAGCATATGAAAGACGTAGCAAAAGTCAATCCAGAACATCAGCACCAGGTCTAAGCCGCGACCGCAATCAGTTCCGGCACCTCGCCAAGGACATGGTCCTTCTTTTGTCGTATCGCGTTCATGTTTGGGGTGTTTTTGGTGTGACTCGCCTCGAGTTTCTCTGCTCTGCATTCGTTAACGAACTCGGTGAACATCTACGTCCCAGAAATTAAAAGCAAGACTATCAGGGTAGGGATAGAATGAATACCTCCATGGTGTCGAGAGGCCCACCAGCGCTCTCGGGATGGAATTGTACACCCCATACGCGACGACCTGAATCAAACGTTGACTTGATACCTTCTACCGACGAATCGTTGCAATTTATGAAGAATGGTTCCCACCCTTCCGGGAATGGGTCTTGCAGCTGCAGGGCGTACTGGTGATTTTGGCTGTCTCATCTGTCAGTCATATAACTTGACAAAGGGGAAGAACAAACCTTGTCACGTAAACCCTACCTGCCCGAATAGACCCCGAGGATGCGAGTGCCAATACGGGTTGGTTATGTCCACGGTTCCCAAATGTCATGCGATAAGCATCGAGCCCCGCCGCCATACCGATGATCTGGTGGCCCATACAGATCCCGAAAATAGGCTTCCGCCATTCGTCAAGCGTGGTACGAAGCTTCTGCGCCGCGGACCAACACTGCTGCGGGTCGCCAGGCCCATTGGACAGAAACAAGCCATCGAATCCATCGCGGATCGCGTTGAAGTCGTAGTTCCACGGCAGGACGGTGACCGCCGCGCCGCGCCGCACGAGCGATCGTAGAATGTTGGCCTTGGCGCCGAAGTCAAGCACTGCGATCCTGACGTTGCCAGCCGGGTTGAGCACGTAGGGCTCTTTTGTCGAGATCTGGTCAACAAGGTTCTCCTGGCTCGGATCCCAGTACTCGCACTCCGCAGGCGGCGGCAAGGCGGCATCGCCCCCGACGGCGAGACGACCAAGTGTGGTGCCCTGATCGCGGAGCAGACGGGTGATGGCGCGGGTATCGACGCCGGTGAGGCCTGGGACGTTGTACCGTAAGCACCAGGTGTGGAGCGACTCGATCGCAGTGTAGTGCGAAAACTTTTCGGCCACGTCAGCCACAACGACCCCGACACATTGAATGCCAGAGGACTCGAGCACGACGCCGACGTCACGGGAATCGCGGGAAGCTATGTTATGTGGAACGCCATAATTGCCGATGAGTGGTGTGGTGAAAACAAGGATTTGACCTCGATAAGAAGGGTCCGTCATGGACTCGGTATCTAATGTCGGATGAGAAATTGAGATATTGAAGGGATAACATACGCACACGAGGTTATGGATGTGGAGAAGACAGTTTCCCCATATATGCTACGTGGTGCGCCAAATGAACGACCGGTGAAAGACTGGCCTGTTTTAAAGTGGAGGATAGCTGGGACGGGCTCAGATGGGCCAGCGTGGGTGGCAAAGCCACGATATATGCGGGATACACGAAAAATTGAGCGGGCGATCATGATTGGCCTTTCTGACCTGGTTACTTCAGCAGACGGGGAGTGAAAAGACGAGGTCGCTGAGATAACTATGTGTAGAATAAGTGACCGACAAGAAAGAGAGGAGAGAAGTAGTACGCACTCGTCACGAGTGAGCTTGTTGTAAGTCATATACCAGGGGGACGTAGCCCGATAAACAGGGACGACGTATGTCAAGGTCAAGGTTCAAGGGACAATGTCCTCGACTCCACTTTTTATCCTTTCCTTATCTTTTTTTTTTTTCCTTCCCGCGCTACACGTGCGATGCGACCCGACCCCGTGAGCGCCTGCATGAGCGATGTATGTTGCTCGCAACGCACAGCCGAAATTGCCCTCTGTCCAAGCAGCTCACACCATAGCACTTTATCAAGTCCTGAAGAAATTCGGGCACATTTGATTCGACATCCTACTGTACACTACAGTGTACAAAGCGCAGGAGTGCTCCTGGGTAGTGATGGTGAACGTAATATAAAAGCCCGTAACCCCCCCCAGACATGGTTCCTGGAGTGGACACGCCTACAGGAGGCCATCCGTTAGCAATCTACGTCAACGAGAACATGTGGATGCACTACCCAATCCCTGCACCACTTTAAAATCACTGGATGACGAGAGGGATGCATTTGGGGTGTTCACCACTCATCGAGGGTGCCACCTTGACCGAGCCAGGTGATAGCGTTCAGGAATAGGGATCCCACAGTATCGATAAGCTTATGCAGTGGGAAGGAAGTTGGTTCACATCGGTTTCGATGCTTTCATCCCTGCTGCAAGACTCATACTATACATTGACTGTGACGTGTTTTAGGACATTGCAAGAGCTGTCCACGAGCCCACAAGAACTGTGTCAGGCTCGCACTGCATGACGTGAAGGCTTGAATATTGGAACGCCTGGGAGCTGGATAATGTATTTGTCACGATTGCTGCGGCTGCGGACTCGGACGTCGGCAGGGTCCAGCGTTAAGCCCAATCGAGTTACGCCCTGGGAACGGAACACGCTGTCGAGCCTCATGATATATACTCCACTAGCACCATCAATGTTTCCGGATTTCCCCTTTCTTCTCATCCTCTGCACGGTGCACCTCCCAACTGTGTCCGCCTGAGCAGGCACCATGTCTACTGAAGGGTATGACATGCCACTCTCAGAGTACGAGAAAAGAATCAGGGACCATGCTTTACTTATGAGCATCTCTTTCCTGATCCTCTTGCCCATCGGTGCCCTCATCCCACGATACCTGCGTACCTTCACTAACCGGTACGTCCACCGGTTTTTTAATGCCAACTGATGCATACTCAGTGCTCCGTAGGTGGTGGTGGGCACACTGGCTCACTGTCTTCCTCATCACTGGCCCGCTCATCTTCGCGGGGTTGGCAATGATCGTACAAGCCAACCACCTCAGCCATACTCCGATAGATCATCACAAAGTACGCCTTCGTTCCATGCCGGGCGCTGACCCCGTTTGACCGTCTATCACCACGGGTGCCAACATCCCCCCCCTCTTGCATCGAACAGAAAGTTGGCTACGCTATCATTAGCCTGTATTCTGCGCAACTCCTGTTGGGAGCGTTCATTCACTTCATTCGCGTCCCGTTCCTCTTCGTTGGCCACCGGCCACCACAGAACTATTTACACGTGATGTTCGGCTTTGCGATCCTAGCGATGGCGGGTTACCAGGTTCGCCTCTTCCTGTGCTATTCCGCTGAAGGTTCTCTTTCTCATTGCTGTTAGATCCACTATGGCCTTTACTTCGAATGGCCTCTCCGGACTGGTGACATCCATCCGATCCCGAAATCTGCGAAGCACGCCTGGCTGGCGCTTCTCATCGTAAGTCACCCGATTCTTCTATACAGCAAGATGCTGATAATACTCAAATAGACCTTCTGGTCCTTGTATGTAATCGGGTTGATCCTCTTCCTGCGTCGTCAGTACGGACAAGAACGAGAAGGCAGGCTGCTGAAACAAGACAAGGAAGCGTCTTAATTTATCTATAGCCCTTGTAGTGACAGTTTCGATGATACTCCTGAGCCCTCCCGACGTTCCTTTCCCCTTGTCAAGTATACCAAGGACGGGCCTATGTTCTTTTTCAATATTTTTAGTTGTTATTCGGGACGTTCGAGATAAGATATCGTGATACTAGCTCGAGATGATGTAATCAATTCTGTGAGTGTGGTGACCGACCGAGTGATGATCACAACTTGAACTTGCTCATCTCATTCCGAACGAACATGAACTTTTGGGATGCCCCGCTTGCTGCTGCGAGCCCAGGTACATCAACACCACCTCCTCAGACAGCGGAGCATGCCCCACCGAGTCTAAACGAGGAAGTTACCGAGGTCATTGGACAGCTTGGGCGGTTTTGGGGAGGTTTCAGAAAGCAGGTGCGCCCACACTCCTCGCCTTCAACGGCACATTGAATGCCCTAACATCTGCATTTATTCGCGCCTTTAAAAAGAGTCAAAATGCCATCCAAGCTGCCCGCAAAGATCTAGGCGACTACGTTTCCCAGGCGCAGGACGGTCTCAACAAGCAGCTCGCGACCCTCTCCGTCTCCTCCCCTGCTCCAGCCTCGGACACTGATACCCACCCGCCCGATGCTTCTTCTTCACACGACATAACTGACGCTACTGCAACTGACGGCGAGAGCTCAGCGTCCTCTTCCACCTCGGCATCTACGGCATCACTCCCCGAACCCCAACGGCAACGGCAACAGCAACAAGAGGAGCTGCCGCAGTCACCCGGTTCCCAGACACTGTTCACGCGCTTGCAATCGTCGCTCTCTCCCGACCTCCTCAGCACCCTCCGCGACACAATCCCTGACAGCGTGCGGCACGCGCAGGGACGCATGGACCTCGCGCAGGCAACACAGGCAATGCATGGCGCCGCAGCGCGGGGAGAAGAGCTCTTGCGCGGTGCGAGTGTATTCCTGCGCGATGCGGTGCGCGTCGTCCCGCCCGAGCAGGCTGCCGCCTCCTCCTCGACTCCCACCTCCACGCCGACGCCACCCACGCACGAGGGTGCTGCCACGCCCCGCCCAGAGGCCCCCACACCCGTCTCAACTAGCGCCACCCCTGCGACGCGCCGGGACGCCCTGCTGCATGCGTTGCGTGCAACGCCGGCGATCCTGCGTGTTGACCCTGCGAGAGAGGAACGCTCGGCGGGGCTCTTTGTTTCCTGGACGAAAGCCGGAGCGGACGCAGCGCACGACGAGATGCGGCACGAGGCGGAGCTGGCTGCTGATGATGGGGCACTACTGAACACGCGCTCGACGCTGGGTGGGTTGTGTGTATTCTCTGAGGGTTATGGGTTAATGGTGGAATGCAGTGCCCGAGGTATTGTCCGAGGACGACTTTTGGACACGGTACTTCTTCCGCGTATACCAGATAAATCAGGAAGACGAGCGGCGGAAGGCTGTGCTCGAAGGTATGTAGCACTTATTCTTCTTCGCTGTACACCATCTCAGTTGTGGCGCTGACCGTTGATTATGGTACTGTAGGTGCTACGGAACAAGAAGACGACTTCAACTGGGAAGATGAGGACGAGGAGGTGGCACCGAAAGGAGAATTGTCGTCGTCGCCGCCCGTAGTACCCGTCCTGAACCGCGTTAAAGTACCCCCCGCCGCCACGTCCGGGGCCACGAGCCCACAGCGCAGCGATGACAGCTTTGACTTCGTCTCCTCTGGACACACGAGTGTGACAGGCGACGCTAGCGCTGCGCACCCCAAGGCTAAAGAAATATCGGACGATGATAATGATGAGAAGGAAGGCAGTGAGGGAGATGAGGATGAGGACGAGAGTGACTGGGAGTGATAGGTCCTAGTTATGTATGATATCTTGCATACGTTTGTGACAGTATGTAGGACTGTCTAGTATTGATTCTGATGCATCCCTTGAGAGACCTTCTACGCCGCAGGCCAGGTCACTCTTGGCGATGGTTTCTGGATCAAGCAAACAATTAGACGCTACTACGGATGACCAATTGGAAATTTAGCCCACGAGCCGTAAGCATGAAATACGAAAATACTTGTCTTTTAGATGAGGCGCGTTCCCACCTCAGGCTCAGTGGGATCCGGCCATAAGGTTCGTTCCAACTCCGTTACAAACTACAAAGATAACTCTTAGACAAGCCTGCGTCCCTGCCACGATACTTCAAGTGGGTTAGACCTGTAGAAAGCTCGGGATCTTTGGCATCGGGGGACAACTTTGTTTTTTTTTTAACTTGCGCCGAAAAAGTCGACGGGGACCTGGATCTTCCTTACCTATCCCACAATGTAAGTGTAAGTGTCAACCGACATCAGATAGCTGTCGTGTCGCCCACACCCCCTGGTCTTGTGTTCTCTCGACAATGCAGGGGGTGCCTTGCTTTGAAAATCTGTCAACAATAGGACACTTCCGCCAATTGGTGATAGCTCTCTTTTTTCCGGACCGCCTCGTCGAAAGCCGTCGAAATCGGTCCTGTATAAATGGGGAATGGCCAATCAGCCTTTTATTTTCCCCATTGGGCTCGTTGGCAAAACAGAAAGTCCACGCGCACGCGCATGAGACAAGCTCGATGGGCCGACTTATCTCGCCGCTGACATCAAGGGTACTATCGTTAAGCCTACAATACCACAACTCGACTCGAGGGCTCTGTCCCATATGCGCATGGGTCACGGGGATTAACACCTCATTCCTGACTTCCCAGAAAGAACAGCGAGCTTCTTTGACAGCCTCCAATCGGGTCTTACCACTCAGCCTCGGGCTTCCCGGTTCGAAAAGGGTCAGGCGGAACGGGAAAACCTTTCGTATTTCCCACACACGCGTATTGCGTGCGTCGCCTCTGCACGAACCCTTCTTCCAAGTTCCAACCCCCGTGTGGCGTCGCGCCTCGGCGCGTGTGGTATGGCCGGAAGTTCACATTTCGGATCGACACGGCGGACGGGCGACCGTTCAGCGACTGGGCTGAAATCAGAACGTGTTTCATCACGAGCCGCTTCGTGGCTCATTAATAGTTGCGGCGTTGGTCACTTCTTTTTTTTTTTCATGTGTGGTCAGGGAAAAGTGGTGTCACCGGTGTAGCAGTTGCGCCGGATGCGGCACCAAAATTACTATAACACCTGCAAGCTTCGTAGGTCAGGAGCCAGCTCTAGTGATCGAGTGCAGCGAGCTAGATCCCATTGAGCGAATGCCTCATGATCAAGGACTTACTGTAACTCGTTAAGACTCCTTACGAATTCATACAGATCTGGTGCGTACATGGTGAGAAGGGCCCTCCCATAAGGCTTTAGGCTCATGCTTGTGTGTGGACGTGAACATTCGGGGACGCCGCAGTAGGTCATGACCCCACCCACATTCACGAGCACATTTCATTTCATTCTCACGCACGCCGATTCATGACAGACCCTGTCACTGTCAGTCATGTGCTCCATCAGAAGAAGAGCTAGAATTCTCAATTGCTCATTCGCGATTGGCTGAGCCGGGGTTTTTTCCACCCGGAGTAAGCCGCCAATCTCCAGATCAAACTTTAACTACCGCCAAGTCGGAGTCTGATCTCAGGTCTCCACTCCTCGCCGCGCGAGCTCGACAGGACAGAGGCTCACATATAGTAACTCAACTTATTACCTGACTTGGCTACGCCGCCACTCTCACTTAGACAGTGGTCTAGGCCCCCAAGGACACACCGTGGGGCCCAGATACCTGCCACTTCACGAGAACAACAACTGTGTGAGCTTTCTGTTTAGGTCATTCACCCAAAACCGCCGCCCAGGTTGATGAAAGCAAAGGACAATGGATCAGGTTTGGGTCTCCGAGCAACGACGCGGGATGTGCGGCCATTCCACTTTCAGATCCTTGGGTCCTCGTGGCTGGCACCCAATAATCTCGCCCCCCGTGCCATGGTGTTCGTCGCGCCGTCCAGACGTGTGGAGCAACACCCGCTTCCCGGGGGCAATTTGGGACCAACCCAGGGACAAATAGAGTGGCGTCATGTCATGCTCTACTAATCACATTTACATTTACTGCGTCCGCCAACCCCCCCCCGCATACCGTCCGCACCCAGCCCAACGTATATGCGGAGTCAGCCCTTCGCGTTTACTCGCGTACGTGATGAGGCACGTTTCCGCTATTGTGGACATTCAATGAGACGCTTCGCGTTCAAGTCGCAATTTACAAGCCAGGTTCCTCGTTCACCAGACCAGATTCTTTTCCCCCTTGCCCTCTGGCACACATCGTAATGTAACGTAACACGAACCCGCCTAGATGGGCGCGTCATGTACGAAACACAAAAAAGAGCACATTAAAGCGGGCGACGACAAATATTGACTGAATACGTGCTCGGTTTCTATTACGAATTTGGCTCCCAAAGGTTGGTTGGCCAGTGAGGAACTTGCTGGATTCAGAGGTACATCCCACGTCGATCATCGTCGATCGACTAGGGCGCTTGTGTCAGCGCGATGATAAGCCAACTTGACAAAATGAGGGAAAAAAATATTGTGGGCCAGTCACCAGACAGCTCTCATCCGGACGTCGCCTCACACCGCTCCTGGAAGCCAGCCGGGCACGGTGCATAGCCTAGTGCTGCACTCGCAGGCTTCCAACCATCAGCTCAGGCCTGGGCCTGTCTAATTATTCGCTAGTCCAAGTTTACGCTCGATGAAGAAGGCAGGTAGGCACCGTGAAAGCGTCTGAGTTGGAACTTCTGCAAGAATGTAGAGTCTGCAAGGCGCCTTTACAATCACATTTTCATTTCCTGCTCATCGTTATGTTGAGGCGGGATTGGTCCCACCTCTCCAACTCGATCCCATTGAATTATTAAAATTGGCCCTGACAAGATATCCCGATATCGGATATCCGTAATCGGAGGCAGTACGTATGAGTGACATTGCAGTCCGCACTGTACCCTGACGTGATGGCAGTGCAATGTGCGTAGGGGACGGGAACCACAAGGCTGTGCCACCCTGCCATCCCACGCACGCCCTGCGATCATCATTCGAATCACGCAATTGACAAAGCTGATCATTTTCATTTCCACCGTGCATAGAACAGAACGTCATCTCGAGATGAAGGTTCCTCGGAAATGCCAGAAGCGGGACTGACAAGCTGACAGTCCAACAAGGGCCTGAGAGAGGGGGAGGGGGGGAGAGAGATGATGTGGGGTCCATTCATTTCGTGGGTGGCTGATGACCAGCCAAAAGGGGTTCCGGAAACTACACGGAACTCCTTTACAACAATCATTGACACGAACCTTGATCGATCTTGCTTTTATGGGAACGGACGGACGGACAAGACGGCGAGGCGGAAGATAAATTCAAAATACACCCTAATTTTTTTTTCCCTAAAGATAAGCTACTGGAATGGGTGCCGCCAGACACATCAGACATCAAAGTGTTTAGTCATGGGCTTTTGGGCACTTCGTCCCGCGATCCGCGTTACGACTCAAATCTCGCCAGATGAGATACAGAAGAATGTTCGTTTTTTCTTTTTTTTGAAAGATATTGTAGTTATACGATTATTTTCCACATTTGTATGGTACGATACGATGGCTAAACACGTCAACAACGAGGTAGAACGCCATCAAAGGAATTGGCCAGAGGCGAGGACGAAACGCTACGATTTGTTTGTGTGAAAGAGCAAAGGCAAACAAAAAGAGGAAATTGTTGTATAGATGCGCAAGGTGAGTTTGACGCGACTGGAGCCATACAGACGGAGGACGGTTGTGAGAATCAACATAGGACACAAGTACGAAGCAGGCAACCGAAAGAGTGCAGCAGGAGAAAAGGAGCGTGATCGAGAAGGAGCGGAAGAGTCCGTAGAGCATTGACACAAAAGCGAAAAACGACGCAAAAAGGGACGAAAGAGACAAAGAGCGTGTGGCGAGGATGGGGTAGTGAATGGAGGAGCCAGCGAGGGGTTTCGAGTCAACCACGCTGATAAAAAGAGGTTAGAACAAAATAAAAGTGGAGAACAACACACAGCCTTGCGGTAAATATGCGTAAGATAAAATGCGCATGAGAAACAGAAACGGAAGCACAGAGAGGCAAAACAGAGAGAGAGGGGGATAAAGATCGCAGAGGATATCAACACTTGATCACGAAGACAACAACGAAAAATGAGTCAAAAAAAAAAAAAAGAAAAAAAGACGGAGGAGACGGAGACCCCAGCCTGGCTCCTATGTGTACTGGGTGGTAGCGGTATAGTCGTCTGCTGTGCCGGGAGGAGGCACGGGCTGCGGATAAACACTACCATCTGTGCGATCAAACGTGTTGGGGTACGCTGGGACCGGATACCCATTTACGTGCGGGTGCGAATACTCACCACCGGCAAAAGTCGTCATGCCGTAAGGAGAGTATTCTTGTGGCAAGTGAGGCTGGGGCGATGCATGCATGTCCACTTCCGAGAACTTGAACGCGGGGGGTGGTGTGTAAGGCGACTGTGAACCGCACAATCAGTTAGTCAATCCATCAACTGCAAGTAAACAGGGGACTCACACTCTCGTTCGAATGGAGGGCGAGCGCAAGTTCTGAACTTCCACTCGTTTGAGGCAGAATGGGGGACGGCCCTATCCGCGCGGTACCCATATTGACGCGCTCGCAATCGGACGTAGGAGAGGGATAGGTCACGGTCCCATGCTCGGACGCATACCCATCGCTCCCTGCTCCAGGAGGGCTCGCGCTGCCTTCCCCTGCTCCACCACCCACGTGCAGCCTACTCAACAACTCACTCGTTGATACGCACGACCCACGGCGGCCATTCTCGTCAATCCCCTGGCCCTCGCTGGTGACATCCGAAAAGTACGGACCCGCGCTGCTCGCAGTGCTGGTTGTCGTGCCTGTGTCGCTCGCCGAACCATAAAGGGAGACAACGGAGCCAGCCGGGCGTCGGTATACGCCATCGTCGAGGGCAAAAGTGTATTCCGAGTCGATGTCCGAGGCAGCCGTAGAGTGCTTGCGCTCGGGAAACTCATAGCCGCTTGTCGGTACGCCAGTTGTAGTCGCCACAGTGGGCGGCAATCCAAACGAGTATCCTGCGTCTGGCGTGAGCGCCACTGCACCAGCACCAACGCCGAATGGATCGGGGTTGGTCCATGAGACTGCGTCGTGCTGATGCGCGGGAGCAAACATGTCGCGTTGGTGGTGCTGCTCCTCGGGAGAGATGGCGCTGGTCGGCGTAGGGGGGAAAGAAGACATGGGCATTGCTGGGGCCGATGGGTGGGTGTGAGTGGTATGGAAAATAGCGGGAACTGATGCACGGTGGGCGAGGTTGGGACGGCGCGAGTGGTTCTGGAAAGGGTGGAAGCGCGCGGAAAGATGGGTTTGGGTGCTTTGGACGCCAACGCCACCAGATGACGCGAAGCGGCTGGTGGTGAGGCCGGGCATATCCATACCCTCCGAGATGGAGGCACGCATGTGTGGGGCGGGCGGATGCGGTGGTGATAGACCCGGGGGCGGGCCAGATGGCGGGGGATAGTCAGTGTGCGAGGGGGAGGGGCGGCAGACGGACAAGGCATATGGGTGCTCTGCAAGTGCGCTGGTCGAACGACGATGATGAAGCATGTGAGGAGGCAGAACGGCAGAGGGGAACGAGGGAGACAGGTGATAGTGGTTTTCGTGAGAAGGGTGGGGGTGGTGTTGATCGTGTGAGGGTGTTGATGACATCTCTTGCGGGGGAACGAGGCTGAGAACGGGAAGGGAGCAGCGACGAGGCCCGTAAGCGATAGGGCTCGCATCAGGAGAAGAGTCGATGGGGTGAGGTGATGTGGCGTGCTGTGGCCGCTGATCGAGCGAGTCGGAACTGGGTGATGAATGGAGCTGAGGGGGTTGCCATGAAGCGCCCTGAAGAGGGCGTGGAGACGGCTCGGGCGTCTGAGGCTCTGTCTTAGTGACGGGGGATGCGCTCGATGGAGAAGGAAGCGAGTCAGAAAGAACGTCCGGGGCGACGTCGGACGAAGGAGATACATCTGTTGGGATAGAGGCTACCGGGGCGGCGGAGGCGGTGGTGGAGGCGGTGGATGAGGTACCCGAGGGGTCCTTTTTGGAGAAAGCCTTCTTCTCTTTGGCACGCCTATTCTGAAACCAGACCTTTTATGAAAGGGAGAGGGGAAGGAATCAGTTTGTTGTTGTCGTTTTTTTGGCATGAAGAAGGAAGGGAAAAGGAAGAAAGGGAGCATACCTGAACCTCTCTAGGGGACATCTTGAGTTTTTTGGCGAGGTCTTTGCGCCTCGGCGCGTTTGGCTTCTTGTCGGTAACGAAGACACCTTCGAGTATCTCGAGTTGTGAGGGAGTTGTACGCTTTCGGGTCTTGATAGTGTTGGGGACGTATGTGTAGAACATCTTTGAGTCTACTTTGGCAGGATCCACGCCGGGTGGAATGAGAGATGGAATATAGGAGCGATGACTAGTCGAGATTGATTGATCGGCAACTAGCATGAGGGGAGAGAGGAGATGGAGGAGATGAAAAAGAAGGAACGAGAAGGAAAGAGAAAGAGAGAGGGAGGGAGTGTGTTTGAGAGTGTGAGAGCGAGGCGAAGAAATAAAGGGCACCACTTATCAATATACTCTATTATACTTATACTCTAATTTTAACAACTCGAGATCTCTGTTATGATCCCATCAAAAAATTACTGTAAAAAAAATAAAATAATTCCAGTCTCCCCCTATCATTCCCTCTCTCACAACCTATCTCTACTACCATCTTTTTTTCTACACGTCTTTACCCTAGCGCCTTATTCCCGGGCCACCCGCATTCCCGCTTCTTCCCCTTCGGTAAAGCGCTGCTGTAACCGTGCCCGATTACTCATACCGTACTGTACTGCTTCTAGCTTCCAATACATAAATAAATATTCAGTATATTTTCTATTTCACACCCCGATCTCCCAATCATCTCCCCTTTATCTCCCCCACGTCCGCTCCTTTCGCTCTTTTCATCCCCGATGTATCATGACATAATTCGGCATACTCTATTCACAAAATCAGGTACCAGTGTGAAGATAACAACCACCGACATGTGTGAAAGCAATCAACAAGCCGAAATCTAGTTTCAGGAAATCTTTGCTATGTGTGAGATTATATATGTAATGGATGAACTGCATGCATGGAGCTATGGATGAGATGAATCAATCGTGTGACACAATGAACAGAATATGTGCGTAGTGTGTTTCAGCGTTCCGATCAATGGAAAACCAATCGTCCGCCGTGATTTGTATATAGTGATGCTCGAGACAAAGTATAATGAATGGTGCACGAAGCTAACAAAGTAAACCGGAGGGTGAACCAAAAAGTACCCTCGTTGCGGAGCCGCATCTCTTCGATGCAACGGTCCAGGCACCAACTTGACGCAGCAGCAACCTTCATCATGACGTGCCACCGATGAGTTGAGCGGGCTGACACCCCTGATGATGATGCTGATGGGACGCGAACCGAAGTAAGCAAAGCATACAAAAATGGAACAGAGATGAGAGTCAACGATAGACAACAGGAGTGTGGGGACGCAGCGGCGGTGAGCACAAACAAGACAGCAAAGCAGAAAAAAAAAAAAAAGGAACGAGTAAAAGCAACCAGGAGAAACACAGCAAGGGGGGTGGGGGTGAGGGGTGAAGCAACTCGCCCCGC
>QLOS01004722.1:0-19671 GCA_003313725.1 Russula sp. MG48 | reverse complement strand
TGATCGGATGCCATAGCAATACAGTACCAGACAGTTGCTGCCACTTGCTAGAAGAGCATTCCCATAGCCCCTCTTGGCTATGAATCGAGGGTGCGAGTCTGTCTCCCCCACCTTCGCTCCCGGCTTCATTTTTCGCCTTGTGATTGGTCCTAGTCGTGTGGTCTGCAACGATACGTCCTTCACTCGTCCATGGAAAATAAGGGACTTTACCACCTCATCTTGGAGGGGAAGTTATCACGTAAAGTAATTTCCCACGTACGTTATTAATTAGCTTTCATAATGGTAATGTAGTGGTCATGTTGATGGCAACTATAAACGTGTGAGGAGACGTCTCGAAACGCTATTATGGATCTAACAACCAACTGAATTGTTTTAGGAAACAGTACGACATCAGGACCAAGGCACCTACATTTGTCAATGCATTTTCTCCACACGTCGTGGCTAACAGGCCCTGCTCCGGCACATTGAGTAGGGCTGTCAAATAGCCCAGTGGCTATCTCCAGCTGCCCCATGCGTCGCTTGTCCAAAAAAAGTGTTCAGGCTTAGCGGTTCGATACCCGGGGAGACGGTGGGGGCCGTTGCTTGTGACATTATCTAACAAAGGCGTGAGCCGGGGCATTTCCCATGTCAAAGACCTGTCGTAGTGGTATGGCACGTTCCCCATTCGGCAGTAGAGCTGCTGTGCGCCTGGCTGGACGGATCACAGCGTCGCTGTGAATTACTGCTTTGAAGATTGTATCGCGATCTACCGGATCTAACGAAGTGCCCGGACCAGACCAGAGTAAGGATGGGTTCCGTCGAACTGTTGGATGGCCTTAATTGATGGTGTGTCACATCCATCTCATTGCGCGGGTGAAGGGTCCAACAGCTCAGGGCCGCGCTCCGGTCATTGTTCGAGCCAGTAATGGAAACTTGAGTGACCACTTCCATCTCACTGCACGAGGCCTCAGGGCTCTGGCTCTGGTTGTCGGGCATGTTGAGGAGAAAGGGGGAGGGTAGCGCCTCTTGGCTCGGAATCCACCCGTTGCCTAGTACTATGCCTACTGGCTACGCACTTGGGTGGCCAGTCAGGGATAACGATATTCCCGCTGGAAGAAAACCTCCGGTCTCAGGAAATGCAGTTCGTCGTTCACGTTGGCCTCGCGCCGTGTAGACGACACGGCACTGGGGATCCAGAAAACAGCTACATGTTTTTTTCTCACATGAGCGCAGACCGGGAACAGATATGAAAAGCTTGATTTGAAAACAATAGAGACAAGGCAAACAAGGAGAGAGGGAACATCCCTAAACGAAAGAGCAAGCAATGCGTCGTCAACAAGGAACAAATTAAATAAAACGGGTGTACATATCTCTGAGTGAAAAGAAAAGAAAATACGCCGTGCGCTTTGCAGACAGAAGCCCATCTTCTTTGCTTCGCGCATGCTAGCTGAGCATGAGTTCGTACTTCCTGTCCCTCCTCCAGAACCGCTCTTGCTGCGTCTCTGGGCCTACAGTCCTACGCAGAGAATGGAACTCATCGTCGGCGACCTGTACGACTGCCGGGGTTTCTAAAGCGCGCCAGATTTAATGGGTATCCCACCCTGGCACGCGGGGGTTCGGGCCCGATTGAGGAGGAAGAAGAGGATGCGGAAACGGTCTGCAAGAACGAGCTGCCAAGGCGCTGCATCGAGGTCTGTGACACCATCGTTGCGAGCGCCAACAGTCGGAGACGGTGCTGCTGACACAGAGGCAGACATGAAAGACGGAACTGTGTGGTGTTTTCTACTGAGGACAAAGACGAGGGAAGGTGTCGTGGGGCTGCGGACGGCTGATGCGGACGAGAACTGAAGTAGTGGGGATGGACGCAGCGTCGGCGGGGGCGAAGGTGACACCGCCTGGTACTGCTGGTGCTGTTGGGGAACAGTAGTTTGGTATTGCTATTGTTGCCGTGCTGTGAGAGTCAAAAAATGCATACAATACCTGAACAATACAACAGACAAGCAGTCAAGCATTCGGTCACACACCAAGGAAATAAGGGTAAAGGACACGTACGCATCGAGCATCTACATTCGCATCCGTGGGCGTGTCAAACGGCGCAGGCTTGCCTCGGGACCCAAGCATCCTGAGACCAATGCTGTGGAGGGCCGGCTTGGTCGCCATACCTACGAGAAGGTCTGGGAATCGTGACTATATGCGCGGACGTAACACCATTGGGGGTATTGGGATTGCTGTCACCATCCGAGTCTCAGAATGCCTTGGCTGCAAGTTTTAGCGACGACGTAGACGGGGTATTGACTTGGTATTGAGCTGAGGTGGGCGCGAATGGCGCTGACAAGCTGACCTCAACTGAGTCAACTCGGAGGGCCGGTTGCCCAACTGTCTGAAAATGTTACATTAGTCTGGGAATTTTCGAGATTGGGCAGCAACATATAGTACTATCGTCCACCGGTAGTTCGTATTCACCACTGGTTCGTATTCTTGAAATATCTCAGTGTCCACTGCACGGATCGACTTCGGTCTTGGATACAAGCATGTTCATATGTACTTCAACCAATCCCGTGAATAAAATATAGGGTATTCTGGGTAGCAAGTGGACACCATTTTCCGAGCATTGTCACGCCAGCCGTCTTCCGGCCGTGTCGGACTTCTAACTTTTGACAGGCACAAGCCACTGGTGGCATCAGCGTCACAATCACTGGCGGTGCGTCCTCCAGCGTGTGGCTCCCCTCACATCCCCTGACATGCCTCGATATCCACAACGTGCCTATCAAGATCCTGAATACGAGAACAGAATTCAAGCGGCCATTCTGGGAGTTCAGGAGGGGAAGTATCCAAACTTGAAGGAGGCGGCACGCAAGGAGAATGTGAGAGTGTTTCGTTAAATGTTATTTTCTATCTGATTCAACTTTTCCATCCTATTTCTAGGTCAGCTATACCACTCTATGTGGCCGTGCAAAGGGGAAGCACAAGGCGCCATTTGAAGCTGTGGCTAAAAAAAGGCTTCTCAATCCCCAGGAAGAGGACGTCCTCGTTGAATGGATGGAACAACATGCCAGTTCAGGCATTCCATTCAACCACCATGACATCCGCAACCATGCATCTGATATGGCGAACAGACGTGCCGGCAAAAACTGGTCCACTAGGTTTGCCAAACGGCATCCAGAACTTGTTTCTGTGAAACCTGTAAAACTCGACCCTCACCGCGCCAAGAACTTCAATGAGGCCGTTGTAAAGGATTTCTTTGTCAAGCTCAAGGAGATCGACACGAAATATGGTGGTATTCCACCTGAACATATCTACAACTACGACGAGAAGGGCATTCAGCTCAGCGGTGGGCGAAAGAATTCTGGACGCGTCTATTTCTACATGCGTAACCACCGTAGCCGCTACAGAATTAGCAGTGATAATCTTGAACTTGTTACTGTCATCGAATGCGCTCGGGCTGTGGGCGATGCCTTGCCACCATCATTTGTCCTGTCCCGATTTATGTGCCTTAGCTCGCACCCTCGGACTTTCACATAAAGCCAAAAACGATGACCTCCGGAAAGCGATCCAGCAAAAACTTGATAGCGATCCAGAGCTACGCAATAACACACGGTTTGAGGGCCTATATGGGGCAGGGGCAAGGGCAGTGTGTTGGTGCTAACACGAGGATACGAGACCTACAGGACTCAGACACACCGGGCCCACCTCAGGCTCAGGCTGTGAGCCATGCTTTTAGTCACGGCAATGGTGACTTGCTTTCCATCTCATCTCCGAGTCAGGCTTCGTACTGGCAGGACCCGGGCCAATCCATATATTATGCGACCTTTCCATCTTTTGCTGGCGCCTCCCAGTTATGACTGACTTTTAATAGATTACTTACTCGTACGGCCTTTCTGTAATTAGTGGATTTAAAACCCGTAAAGTGGATCTGTCCCCAAGGTATGGCTTGTGTCGCCGACAGATGTCGTGATCAATGCGATCAGCGGAGTCTCAATTATGCCGGTGTCACGCGTGACAGTACGAACCAGTGGTGAAATACGAACTACCGGTGGACGATAGTAATGGCTGCATGGTCAAGTATCGGGCGCCTTACAAATTCTACAAAGTGTCACGCGTTACCCAAAACTAGTACAGCAACGGTCTGGAACATTCCTTCTTTCACACGGATTTCCATAATGGGCGCCTTTCTCTCTGCTCAGACTTGATTTTCATGCTTTTATTCCTCACACTTTCTCACATTTTCTCTTCACGAGTAGAGCACAGCGCACATTTTTAGATGCGAGTTCTTGTACCTAAAAAAAAAACAGTCAAAGCATGAGGCCGGAGAGGAGGCCACTGTATTACTCGCACGCTTCCTTGGCTTCGTAGTACTGTACAGTAGGCAACCTGTATACTGTACATGTGTGCTGCAAGTAAACCCGAAAATCCACCCCAACACACTGGCACAGTCTCCCTCGCCGCCTCCTTCATGGCCATCTCCCATTTTACAACTTCGCTCCTCTTTGGTATCGATATCCACGTCCCTCCTCACCTTTTATGAGAATGAAGCACACAAGGTCTTTCTACATTGCTCAGTTATCTCGTGAAGCATTGTGCGGAAGGCACGTCCAGGCTCGCGACCTCTTCCTTCACTACTGAGATGCTTTCACCCGCACTCATTGGCGGCCACGGCATCAACGGGGCTTGCGTCTATGAGTTTCGGACGCTCTCCGACACACATCCTCCCTTCGTTGAGACTGCCTACCCTTGACAAGGTTTTACGCCCCTCCTATGAGCCTAGCAAGACACTTTCCTTTCTGTGAGTACGGCTTGTACATCCTTTCCTGGTTTACCAGGCGACGACGCGCTCCCAAGCAGCCTACTTCGCCGTCATCCCGGTGTCATTCCCTCTCATCGACTTATTCCATTTCACACAGTACTTTCTCGTAACTCACGTCTCCGACCCATCGCTCGCAGAGTTGTCTGTGCGCCTCTTTGGCTCATCTAGCTATCTCAAGCTCATCACCATCACCTCTTCTGAGGATGCATCCTTCATCGACGACGCGTGAGAGGCCCTGAATGGCTTTCCTTGCCGGTCTACGCATCCAACAGTTCTTCCTCGCCCTGGCGCTTGACCTGAGCATCGTTCAATATTCGATTGAGGACAGAGGAGGCCAGCCCTCGCCCATGCTGTCTGCTAACGGTCTACTCCTCAAGGGCCAACAGCACCATGTCCCTAAAACAAACAAGCACCTCCGAAAAAGTCTCACCCTATTGTCTGATTCCACTAATAGTCTGTCACACGCCAGCCGCGTGATCTTTAAGGCCTTGGTACTAACTGTGCGCAGAATAGCAGACCGGAACAAAGTGGAGTTCTCGAAGCTCAAGCCCGTATTCCCTGCTTCCTCGTTGAAGACGTACCATTCCTTAGCCAGTGCCTCCGGGATGCCACAGATAGGGTCGAGGACCTCAATGGAGAAGAGCTCTGGTTTCCAGAGGGGGGCTTCACACCCTATTTAATATACCGAAGATGGTAGGCCGAGCGATCGGCTTTTATTGGACTTATCCAGGTCTGTGATCTCCAAGCATCAACTGGTTTGTCGACACGTCCTATATTCGACCAAATTTTCACCAGTCTCCTTCCCTGGTTCAAGGCCACTGGCCTCCCCAAGGGTGCGACGCACACTTTCGACTTGTTGCGAGTGGTGTCATTGCCATTGGGCCACTCACTGCGCGTAACCTCCATGGCCGCGGTGTCTGCGCAATTATCATCGGAGAGAAATGCAAAGCGCTTGGCAGGGCCGATAGTAAACTCGATTCTATATATTTCGCATAACTAGATGGCTCGGCATAAAAGCATTTTCCAAAAAGAGATGTCTCAGTTACAGAAGTGAACGGGCAGAATGGACTTCCACCCAAAGTAAAGACGTAACCCATGTCCCGCCATTGGGACTCATCATGGTTTCCACAGTCCACGCTGGAATAGGGAAGGAGGTCGGGGGTCACATGATGAGGAAGTCACGGGACAAGTAGTACATATAGCGGATCATGTGCGTAGAGTAACCTTGGTTGAACCCATCGACGAGTCCTTGGGGGCGCAACCCCTCTCTCCAACGCCATTCTCATGCTGCTGAGGGTGAGCTTGTACTAGTAACCAACTGCCGCGCCGTGACAGCACGGGCTCACGCCAATATCTTTCGGGTTTCTACTGCATTACAGAATTTACAGTTCCTTTCAAGGAGGAAAAGAGGTTATTGATGGCACTCATGTTGTATTTTTCTACGCCTAGATTTGAATTCCTTACAACACAGATCACGAAAATTTCAGTAAGCAAAATGGCCTGGTATCGACCCATACAGTGCGGGACATTGGTGTACAACAGCCTGAGTTCAACGATCTCTGATCCATGCTCCTCGTCCCTAAGGCTAAAATACGTCGAGAGAGCTTTGCTGGCGTACGACGTTCTCGAGCTCCATCGTACGTGTGTTCGACAGGTGTAGCTGACGATTGGATCCCCGACCGACGGGAGCCCTGCATTCGGGACACCTCGCCGACTCCGTGGCGCCACCGCACTGGAATCCATAAGGATATCGTCAGCTGTCTGGTTTTCAAAGGTTGACAAATAGTTCACGAACGTCTGCGATCACAAAGCTGTGCCCGTTTTCGCAGTTGTAGAAGTGTCCACCATGGGCTAGAAACGAAAGAAGCTATTGGCGCTCGGGGCTCACTGGACGGTCATGAACTTACAGAAACCGAACGACTTGACGATGTCCGCCTTTTCCTGCAGGGGAAGGGGCATGTACCCTCTTCCGGTAAGAATATGTGTCGCTAGTTTGCGGTATTCCTCCACGTATTTGTCTCCTCTTTCACGGCAGTTTTGAGTAAACCAATCTCTCGCCACATTCACTTCATCCATATTGACAACAGGTCGACTCCACAGGTACGTTGCTTCGAGTTTTTTCAGTCGAGCAGCAGTGACATTCGCGTTTTGCTGTGCCCTGCCGCTGTACCGTTGGCGATGAGCATCGTCGAGGAGTCCATCTCGAACCAGTAACGCGCACTTGGTCAGATTTTCGAAGCGGAACAATTCAAGCTGCCCACGAAGAATGTATACTTCGGCCCGCGCAGCTAGTCGCGAAGCCGAAGACTTCCGCGCGATGGTGAGGGCCTTCCCTGCGTCGAGGAGGCATGACTCATAGATAAAGGATACATAGGATCTCCATAAACGCCCATGCCAGACAATGTCGTCGTCTCGGGAGACCGTGTTCAAGCCCTCAATTCGGGCCTGCGCAATATCCGCCAATGTATACCGAAGTTCGAGGGACAGGAAGAACCCTTCTACTTGAAAGCGTGCGTCGGCCTTGTGAGGAGGTTGTCCGATTTTTTTGTTCACCTCATCCATCGCCAACTGCTCGGGCTTCTCGCAAGCCCACCCGGGATTGCTGGCGACCGCAGCAAGCTCCAGATGGTACAAGGTTGCGAGCGTAGAACTATACGCCTGGACATGTGGTCCCTGCTTCCGCGCAACTTCCGAAACCGTCTTGTACAGCCTGAGAAGGCCGCGCACGATCTTTTTCCATGCCCTTCCCTCCTCTCCAGAAAAGCCGTGAATGGCCGTCATGCTACTCTGGTCGATGGCCTCAAGGGGAAGCGGCTCCAACTCCTTGCCAAATTGGTTCCTGCGATGATCAGTAAGGAGATCAAAGTGTTGCGCAGTCTTCGCCGGCCGCTTGAAAGGGATCTTTCTTGCTTCTTCCTTGACACCCTGGACTTTCGTCGAGAAGTCTTCAATCTCAGGGCTGACCCTCTCAAGCGCCGATGACATTGTGCTTGCCACATTTTGTTCGAGTATATCGAGGTTTGCTCGCTTCGTAACACGACCATATCGGAGAGCAGTGATGGGCCCGTGGCAGGTGGGACAAGAGGGAGGGGTCTGATAGTTCACTGGCGGTGCCTTTGTGGCCACGTAAACGCCAGTATGGTCGACCTCATAGTACGCAGACATAGTACAATGTTGGTCCAGTGTTTCGACGGTGAAGATATGACTGCATTCCAACTTGATGAGACGTTCTGAGATGTCTTCGGAGTCGAGATCTATTTCTGCTAGCGTTCTCTGCATGATGAAGTCGACTATTTCAAGTTTCTGTTCCACAGGAAGGCATACGATACACGTCTGCTCTTTGCAGGGTTCTCCACAGACTATAAATTCAGCGTTAGATCAGGCTTAGGTGTCAGTAAGCGGGAAGAGGATCACGTACTCGATGGGCATCCATGACCGCAAAGCAGTTGTTGTTTGCATGGGCGATCGCAGGGTAAACGAGAACAAATCTGCAAATGCAGATTCGGTACTCAGTGAGGCATTACAGATGGTACTCTCAAACTTGCTTACTGAGCCGCATACCACTGGGCACGAGTCATGGGGGCAGCGCCATTCACACGGATCCGTACACGGCGGGCAAGGCACCCAGCATGGCTCTTCACATTTGCGATGAGCACAGCGTTGTCGGCATCGTTCAGGACATTCCTGGTTGCATGAATGGCCGGAGGAACAACGAAGGCCACACAGGTGTTGGCATTTGAGCAGCCGTTGGCAGGAGTGACTGTGGTGATGCAAGCGCGCTAAGGGAAGAGAGCTTAACGGTACGGTCGCCTTTTCTTGCGTGACCTTCTGACACTCATGGCATCGAGCAGTGCACGACCCCGAACAACAAACAGTCAAGCCCCCACAGACTTCTTTGCATACGAAGTTGGCAGGATCTTCGCCACAGGCCATCACGGCGCTGTGCTCACAACCTATTAGGCGCTTTGAAACTTGGGAAACGCAAAACACAGCCTCCAGATTTCCGAGCATGTGACTAAATAGATCGTGTCAATGGAAGCTGGCGGACAACCTTGAAAAGCACTCACCAAGGAACAGATACAGCGGTGTGCTTACATGGCAGCTTGACTCCAAAAATTGAAAACTTGCAGTCGCCGCAATCATCTGAACATAACAATGGACAAGGATGAGCCCTAGGACAGGTGGCCCTCACGCAGGGCTGATTACACTTCATCCTTCTGTGGTTGTCTTGGTCAGTATGACACTGCAACGCCCTAGTTAACGAATGTGCAAGGAAGTTCGAAAGCACTATACCTTCGATGGACAAATGTGGCCGCATGACAGACGAAATTCACAGGGTTTGATGCAGCCACCTTCGGGTGCAAGTGTGGAAAGCTCTCCAGGCTTGGAGATAGAGTGTCTAGTCGAGGGGTGACGGGGGCAAACGATTGGGAACGCATAGCCTATCTGATCTTCCTTCTCCATCTCGTCTAGTACTTCCCTCCACGTTTCGTTGCTCCTTAGATTGGAGGCATTTCCGAGAATGTATAGACCATGCTTGGCCCGGGACAGAGCAACGTTGATCCTATTGGAACTCTATAGTGGTTTAGGAACTCCGAGACCTCCGCAATTTTGGCATATAGTCTAGCGGCGTACCTTCAAGAAACCAATCGAGCCATTACCCTCCTCGAACGAGCCGGAGTTCCTGACCAGGGAAATGATTACGATCTTGGCCTCCTCTCCCTGAAAGGTGTCCACAGTTCCGAGACGAATCTACGAGATAAATTTGAGTCCTCGATTTCCAGAAATCCATAGCGGTACAAACATGTCTGGCAACTTGGACCTGCGCGAATCCTACCTCATCGCCTACGAGACCCGTGCGTTCCAGCATCTCTTCGTCACGTTCATCGACACTGACTTCAATTTCAAGATCTCGCAGGGCTACCCGGACCTTCTGCAGTTGACCGAGATATGCACAAAGTACTGCAATATCTCCGACGCCATCATAAGGACCTTGTTTGAGGAAATACAGAACCAGGTCACGTATCATCGCAACCTGATATAGTCATGCATCGGTCAGGGTGCAGGCGCAAAACTTAAAATAGGACGGACCTCGAACATGTTATATTTGGAGACAGAATCAGTTTCTGCACCCTCGGGATTGGCATGTGACAAAAAGAAGACATCCTTCTCTATGCCCTGCACGGGGGGATAGTGATGGACAAGATCGTGATCTTCGAGCTTCGGATATAAAATTGTCCTGAGAGTGCATATAAGACCTCGAACCCATGTCCTAATTGCGGGGAAGAGCATACCGAACGAAATGGGAGATTGTGGGCCGCATTCTCCGCTGCACGTTGATCTGCGACATACTCATTCCGGCATCGGAAAGCCGCTCCATGAGTGAACGATCAAATTTATACAGTTCATTTCCACGCGCGCTATCCATCGACAAGGCTTCCAAGAAACGTTAAGCCCAGGCAATGGGTTATGTCAGGATTCGGACTCACCGAAGGTTGACAAGTTTGCACGCAACTGTTCCGGGTCTCCAATACAGATCAAATGCTCGACTATTAAGCCGACATGAGGCGTGCATCTATGTTGAGCTAGCGAGATGTACCTGAAGGAACAAGAGAGGCCATTATATGGGCTTCGAGAACTTGACCGGCTTCTTCTACCATTACAACCTTCGGTTCGATGCTCTATGGAGCCAAATTCACGTCATGTAGTATGCGAATGTTTCGTACGAACCGCAAGTAGAGACACGAGTTTTGCAGCACCTGCCGTTTTCATGGACGTTAGATCACTGTATTTCTCACTGTTATCGAATACGTACCGGTGGTAGTACATGCAATTAGATCGGTTTCGCTGAGAATCCTACGTCGAACCTTCCGGCAACTGCATTTAATAGCCAGCGGGTCGAGTTTCGGGATCAACTAACCTCATCCCTCGTACATTCATAGAATTTGCAGGTGTTCTTATAATCTAACCTGAGGTTCTCAAACTCGGCCAGATTAGAATCGTAGGCAGATTGGTGCATCTCCTTCTCCCATAATTCTGTGAGGCACCTTCGCTCGGTTAGAGACATTGACCAGACATCATTGACATCCTTTGTAAGACGCTCGACAGAACGACATTTTGAAGGAACAGGTGGAACTTGGCCCTGGAAACCATGTTCATGAAACAAGGCTACCCGTGGGTCGTCGCCATCGGTTTTCGAGGTTGAGAGCGTCTGGATGAATTCAATATCCCGACCATTCTTCCAGAAGCCGTAAATCCCAGAAACCTGAGAAACCTGGGAAGCCTCCTTGCCCCCGGAAATCAGTGTCCACGTCCCATGCTCGTTCTCATCTTCGATAGCTTGTCGGAAGACCTCCTTAATCCAAGATGGTGGATGCCGGAAAGGATCGGCATGGTTGGGATAACGAATATCAAGAAAGCTTTCAACGACTTCCCATGTTAATTCAGGATGCTGTATTTGATTCATGATCCGGGTTATCTCCCTTTCCGCACCCTTCATGCCAGCATATTCACGTCCCACTTGTCGCTTCAGGCCTACGAGTTCTGCGTTCCGTTCCCGTTTATGGAGGCTACAGCACTGTGCGATCCGTTCACTTTTTGTTCTTGACCCAAGGCGCACGACATTTGTAGTGATGTCAGCATCAAGGATGGATGTGAGCATATGATCGACTGCGTGATTTGTGAAGGCGATGAGGACTAGAATGCCGTGAGATACGAAATCGCATGCGTGGCCTCCCATACCTATCGGCTTGATTTTGTTTGAGAAAAGCACGCGAAGGATCTCCTTCCCGGTGAAACTCTTAGATAGAGATGAGCATTAAACTTATCCCTGCTTGCTGAGCAGCCCCGCACCTTTCCTGTCCCAGGAGGGCTAGTAGCTTGACAGTCAGACGCTAGACTTCACAGAAAAAATTAGAACGCACCCTTGTATCAGAGAAACCTCTCGCGTGAGGGTATCAACCAGGGCGTCAACTTGCGCGGGATCCAAATTGCTCGATCTTAGAAGTTCCCTGCGCGCGACTGTTGCTGACTTCATGTCGCTGGCGTCGAGACTCGGGATACTCTGGCCGGATCGAGCCAAGCACTGCAAGTCAAATCTAAAGCCCGGGACGCGTGCGTAGCGTGGAGGTTCAACAGAGAGAGACCCAAGAGACCCAGAAGATGAGATAATGTGGGAAAAAGGGATGGAAGTCGGTTCCACATTTTGTAAGGTTTCAAGAAACGGGTGTAAAGAATCAAACATGATGTTATTGTCCAAGAGAACTGCATATGTTGACGCGTCGATAGAGATAGGCTGTCGTCGCAAGGCCATCAATTCAACTTCGGCATCAAAGAAAGAAATCCGAAGCTGAATGTTTTCTGCATCCTCTTTCGCGGATTCTCCAATATCTCTACTCGTAGAGACGACAGTTCCGAAAAATACTCTGGACTGATTCGGAGAAACAAGGACTAGAGCGACCAGATTTGCAAATTGTAGCCGCCTCGAGTGTTCCCAATATTCTGTTCTCCCTTTCCGGCTTTGGTCACGGGCACCACCAGGAGGTGCGTCAAGTCTCAGACCTACAGTAAAAGTGCTGCGTTCAGCCCTTACGGACACAAACCGCGCGCTTGTATACAGGTGAAAGAACACAGAATTAGTCCCAGATGTCTTGTAGGCACCTCCTTTAGACGATAGTAACTGTTCCAGTGTCGTTGGTTTTCTGTTGGGACGAGTTCTAGGAGCCCACATTATTTCGAGGTCATTGCAAATCTCCGCAATGGATTGACGGATAGTAGATCTTCGAAGCGAATGATCAGCACATGGAGAAATATCTAGGATCAACGGCGCACATCATTTCTTCCCGCAGGAGCCGGAATTGTATATCGAGATGACGTTCCATCGAATTCTCAGGTAGATGGTGAGGTGCCACTGGAAGAAATGCTGGAAGATATGGTGGTAAGGGACACGAAAGTTCTTCATGGGTTGGCGCGATGCGAATGTCACGTATGTCGGTGAAATCATTATCATGGCGAGGTAATCCTTCGCGCAAAGTGCCTGGAGGGTCATAGGTTTGTTCTAGGCGGGAAATAAGAGCCTGCCGCATTTGGCCAGCGGTGACTCCTGTTCTCGCCACAGGCAGCCTCATTCTTTCTGCGTGTCCATACTCTCTACCCACGATCAACCTGAGTCGGTTGATATCCTTCCCGAGTTGGCCTAATATTAGGCTCCGGGCCTCAGGGCTAGATGTCGTAATTGGGTCCTGGAAAGACGGAGGCGATGCCTTGACGGCTGTAGTCCAGCGATTGAACCATGAAAAGAGGTCTTCGACCAGGTCACGTAAGTCGGGATGATTTCGCATAGCGCCTTTGAAACGCTCAAGGTATCTACCCGGAAGACATTAGGACGAAAGTAAGACGAAGGCTAATACCCACTGCGATAGGACTGTAGAAAGGGTCCTGAAGACAACTACACCACCTAGTAAGTTTTGACGCGATGCGGGGAGACCTGGAGAGCGGTCCTTCCAAGTATGGGCGTCTATCATTGAAGCCGTGCATTCGCAGATAGTTGTCCTGAACTCATCGTAATTTTGGTCAATGAGGGTATATACCCTACTAAAATGACTTGTCAGGAGGAAAAAGTGTTGCATTGATACACGATAAATCACTTAGTATTCTGGTGCATCGCCGTCTTCAATACGAGGTCTGACGACAGAAACTGCGAAGTTGAGGGAATCAGGACATGACAAAGCGTTTCATTTGGAATGTACCTCGAGAATCGGGAAGTATCCTTTCTGATATGAGAGGGTCGACGATCTAGCGCCGACACTGACGGCGACCGGTGAAAATCTCAAAACATCACCTATCCGTCGTAATGCATCACTCTGATATTGAATATGTCAACGCTGGAATAGGGTTATCCGAGAAGGATTGAGCGCACACGAACGACTGTGTCAAGGAAGGCCTGCACGGTAATGAGTGAAATCAGCTTTATGCAGCTGGAGACAACCCCCCCAACCGACCTGAGCTTGATTAGAATCCTACAGTACGTCATCAATCTTGTAGACATCACGACTAGTTATGATTATGCCGTACCCATGCCCGGTTTCGGGAGTTGACACTGGCAAGAATCCGTGAAAAGCCTTCCACATTGACGGCGTCTCGAAATGAGAAGTTGTCTGCGAGGTACGGCTTAAGGTAGTTATGTACTTCGCTCGGAGAAAGTGTGTGTCGAGAATCTATGACAGAACTGCTATTCACGGCTAGCCCCTCTGTGGTGAAGAAGTATGGAGTATAATCCGCAGGCTGTGATGAAGAGGGCGACTCTACCACCTGGGGCTTTGCCTCGTGTTTGAACCTACAGTCGAAACCGAAATTGCAGGTTCCGGTGGTCCAATAAACACTGCAAATCCCTCTCGGGACTGAAGCTCGATCAATAGGAGGAAAGCCACGACGATCGCCAGCTCCATTGCCCCGGCGGCTTGGAGGGCCACCGCCTCCATGTCCGCGGTCACCACTTGAACTACTTGAAAACATTGAGGAAACGGTTGAGAAAAAGGTGTGTAGCCGAACGGTAGACAAAGATGGGGGAGAGAGAACAGATAACAAGCAGTGAAGCGCCCGCAGCCGCAGCCGCAGCCGCAGCCTGCGAGTGTCCACTCGCACGCGGCTTCTGGTGAGAATCCCTTCTTACTGGGCAGCGCATTTGCTAACTTGGAAGTGTTTATAAATGTTTAGGACCCAAACGCTCGTACTAGTCACCGGTTCTAAACACCTCTATTTACTGCCAGCGAATATTGCCGCACTTCCGAGTCCGTTGAAACAGACAGGTACCAGCATCTTCCAACGCTGTTGAGCACCCACGACGAGAATTGGATGAGTATGGGATGATAAACAGGTTTGAGGAGCATCAGTAAATGCACCAAAAAAATCCGAGCATTTTTCGGGGCCAAAATTATTTTCTGCGAGTTATAACCCCTTGTACGTAAGCGGGCTACCTAATTTAGTGGCGAGTGGCGTTCAGTTCGACAACGCTGACTGGGCACTGGCACTCAGGCAAGTATGCGCGTGCCAGTGTGCAGAAACGAAAGCAGCCAGTAGAACCCGTTGCAGCCCATACGCCTGCCACCCCCAAGAGAAGACAGACTATTTCTGCCAGAGACATGGCGATGGAAGGGGACGATGGGGATCCGGGTAACTATCTACTTCCTCACCCCCACTGGCACGTTCCAAGAAGTGATTAATGTTCCAACAAGGCAATGCAGCTCTCTAAGGTTGCGAACCACCGGCGTTCTTCTATTTTGGCATTTTCCCTGCACCGGCATCTACATGCCGATCTCGCTACACTTATCCGTCTAACGCAGCTCCTCCATCCGCATAGCGGCATTGCACACAGCCGGGCCAGCCATTGGACCTTCTTCCCCCTTCCTCAGCCACTGGAACGAGACATACCATCGGCTCCTAAAGCTCGTGAATCTGCTCACGCATGACCTGGCCGGTTGTGCTCTCCTTGTGCACGAAAGCGGCTCCTTCCTTGGTGAGGGTCGATGGCTCAATTAAAGGAAATATCGGGATAAAATGAGGCTATGGGATTTCAGTACCGGGAAAGGAGCGCGAAGAGTTATACCAGTCTCAGGGAAAACCATTGACGTATTCTCGATTGTCAGAGTCGCAAGGAGCCGAATATCTGGCATGGCAGCCACAAATACTTGCCTGCAGGATGTACGTGCCTGCTGCCATGTTCCATCAAGCGAGTGTTTGTGTTTGGACCCTGATGAATACAGTACAGTACATTCTTTCGCATCAACGGCTATGCGGGCAAAATACTCCCACGCTCGCACTGCCCGGCCCGTCGTGCTTTCCAGTTGGAGAGAATCGGAGCACAGTAGACCCGGCAAACAATGCGCACTCGCTAGACCACAAGGCATCACGTTCAAGACAGCAGATAAGAAAGCACTCTCTGACAAGGCGTTCATCGCGCCGATCGGGGTGATCATGGGGATGCAGATAGCGTTATGGTGCCGCTCCGTTCTTGTGTGCCCGCTCTACCCTCGCGCGTGCAACATCGCCTCACGCTCTCCCGCCTCTCGCGGTTTAGCGGCACCCAGCTGTGTGTCCACGCGGCTTGGAAGAGTTGGATCGAGATTAGGCTGTACAGCCTCATCTGTAGTTTTTCCACCTCAACACCTGAGCGGTCGGTCCTCAGGCAGGCGGCCGACCTCACGGGACCTGGAAGTATGCGATGGAGCCGAACTCGCACCCGGCTGGCGTATTGATGTCGGCATCCGTGGAAGCCGTGGGTGGCGCAACGACTGCCAACGAGTGGTACCGGCTGCAGCGGCGGAGCACGTTTGGCAGGCCCCAGTGTGTGGAACGGTGCCTTATCAACTAATTCTTTGGCGGCCTGCGGAGAAGACTTCTTTAAGAGCGAACAGACCAAGTTGACGCGTGGCCAGACGTATCCGCTATCCTTCCCGTCGTGCAAGAACGCCCGCAGAAGCGGAAGCCATTCGTCGGTTCCCATAGGCGCTATCATAGATGAGGTGGCGGTGGCGCAGAGCACCGCGCCCACGCTGCTCGTGCCCCATCTACGGCTATCCGCTGCCCTGGACACTCGACCTATCACCGCGCCATCAATTTCCCCTTGTATACAGGCGAGAACATCCGGAACTTGACTAAACAGCTACTGCACACCCCTCATGCCATACAAATGCTCAGTTCCGTGCGCCATCGCGTTCGCGTTCTCACTCATCAAATCTGGACGTTGGGGTGTAGCGCCCGTACTTCATGAACCCTGAGCTAGGTTCCCTTTCCTGAGAAAGTACTTGGGCATACCGGGAGTCGGTGGGGCCTGCCTCACGGTGTACTGATACTGGACTTGGGGCCGATGTACTCACTTGTAATACCCTGTAAAAACGGCCAGTCAGTGGATTGTCAAACTTTTCGGCATTGGTAACATAATTATTACATCTAGTTGACATTTTGGGGTTGGTTGACAAAAAAATTTGACTACCGTTTTCACAGAGTATCGTACATGTAATACGCGAAACACAGAACTCCCACCTCGGCATCAGTCAGGTCTACGTTTAGGATACAAAGCACACAATCCCCTATCGATGCACGGTGGCGCTGGAAATCATATACGTCGTCATTGCGGTCAGGAACCTGCGACTTTATGAAGGAATTACTCGTAACGCCTCAAAGACGCTGGACATTGTAGCGACGTCGAGTTCTCTTTCCTTGGCGACCAAAGGTATCTCTCCATTCCTGCGCCTTCCCTAGCTCCAGGGCCCTTTCTTGAACGAAGTTGAGTGCATAGCGTACCGCCGTCTCAACACGTACGTTGTCCTCGAGGATCCACTCCAGTACTAACTTTGTGTTGTATATCTCGTATTGCTCGCGCGGAGGTTTTGGACCGCACGTCTTATTTTTCAGGTGTCGATTGAAATCTTCACAACGATCTCCCCTCCAGAAGCAAGTTGGGCAATAGATCCAACAGGGGAGATGGAACGACAGAATATGCCTACGCAAATCCTGCGGGCGCCGAAATGCCCCTGTGCATGTTGGCCAGGGGCAACGAAGACAGGTGAGGCTGGGAGTAGAAATGGGAAGAGTCTGCATCGGGATAAGACGCATCAAATACCGACGTCTGCGCTTTGGAAGGGAACTGCCTACCTGGAACGAGCTAGGTTCAGGGGAATTTCCGAGGGTAAAACAAATCACGTTGTCGTCCATGACGGGGAGAAGATGTATCATGATAGACAACGCGACCAAGACCAAGCGCAAGGTAGAGAGTTGTTTCTGAGTGAGAAAGAATCTAGGTAAGTAAACCGACCCTCAGACTCATTCTTATAGGTTCATGATTGCCCCCGCGCTGTGCTGTCTGTAAAATGGAAGCACCAACTAAATGAGTTGATAAGACCTGCATAACGAGATCTCGTCCACGGTGGCGGTCCGCCTGACCATGGAGGGACCTGACAGGTGCCAATGGCAACTTTGAATATGCAATTCTCGAACGTCCAAATGAAACTCGTTCCTTGCAACATCTTCGCTGGCGATGAACCAGTCTCACGAACCACCGACGGAGAAAACCGCGCCCAATCGTCGTAACATGTGGTAACTGAACTGTGATCCTACGGTTGACTGCGAAAGTGGAATATAACTGACACTCAGACGGGTCAGACCCATTGGCGACAGTGGGCGCTTATTGGAGCCTGAAGCCATGCTGTTCCTGTCGATCAGGGCCGATCAGGGGATACTGGTACGGACTGCTTACGGACTGCTATAGATCCAGACTGGCTACAAAATGCCCCAGAAGCTCCCGCTTTTCTCCGAGACCAAAGACCCCCCGCGCTTGCCTGTCAGACACAATACAAGCTTTTCTTATCAAGGGGCTTATTTGCCACATGAATAAAAGGTTTTTTGATCCCTCGCTTGAGGTAATCCAATCTCGTTGCATCACACCTATGTCCACAGGTCCAGTGACAGGGTTGGGTAGTGCTTGGAATAGCCAAGGAGGACGGTAGCACACGGACGAGTTGCCTTATTACGGGAAACTCCTCTATCTGTTGGGAACCATCTATGAGTTGTTCACGAATCACCTTTCCAGAAGCTCGATCTATGCCGGATATTCCCGCCCCCTGAGCGACGAATAGTCCTGCAAAGGACCGATTTTGATCTTAGCCCGAGAGTCCGAGGTCTGCGGCCTGAGGCCTGAGGTTACTTGAATCTCCCCGACTGCTGCCGGTGGTCCGCCATGCACCTGCTGTCCCTGGCTCCATGTACCCGGATCAGTATTCAGGCTCCCGCAGGCTCTGGACCCAGGCTGCCAGTGGACGCCACCCCATTTTACCTTCTCTTATCCGGACTGGTCTCTAGGTGTTCGGCCTGCAAAGGGCCAGTTTCCAGCTGACCTAGGTTCCGTAAGGATATTCGGGGGACCTAGTGACAGAATTACAACTTGAGAACCTGGAATCTAGTCCGCGTCGGAGGACTCAGACCACCGTATAATAGTATTTAATTTGGGTGGTGGAGGCTGAGGGCCTGCAGGGTCTTCACATATCCAAAAGGGCCTCCAGAAGTTGATTTACATTTGTCAAGATGCTTGGGTAACGGCCCCGGCAATCATACGGTCGATCGTGATCTGGGTGTACGTGGAAGCCGACATATTTTGCCTGTCGAAAAGCTCCCGTACTGCTGTACTGCAGTGCAGTGCAGTACATCACAATCCGCGATTGGCGGGCACGGTGCTGCTTCTGTGTCTCTGGAGGTCGAGTCGAACAGGTTCGAACAGACCATGGTATGGATCAGTGCTTGTAAAAATTTTCGCGTCGTGTCCTACTGGATATAACGGTGTGGACCCACGGGGCCAGAAGACTGGTGAGGTGCGAGGTTTTGTCACGATTCACCCACCTCCATCATGGTCTCATTGTCCACTAGAAGTGAGAGACTGGGTGTCTGCCCCGAGTCGTTGTGTTGGAAACCGGTGTTCATTTGACTGTCCGGTTACATCCAACTATCCCAGTCCTCAGCTGTCACGCATGTCATGGAGCAACGCCAACATTGCCCCAACATCAGAGCAGAATATGTGATCTGATAGACGAGCCACTTTGTAATTCAACAATTCAATGGGATCCATAAACGCTGTGCCTGATCGACGTGGCAGCCATTGGCACCGGACAAACACTATCCTCAATTGAGAACAACTGCATTCAAATTTCTTTCTTACGCGAACATGGATATCAGAGAATTACTACGAAAACATTAGCAGAGAAAAAAAGACACAGCAGGAAAACAACCAAGCAAAGGAATTCGTTATCCCAAGAAGCAAATTAAATAGAAGAGATAGTACATATATTTCGGTTATGATATGAGTGGAGAGGAACACGCAGCACGGACATCAACCAGCAACG
>QLOS01004716.1:0-22287 GCA_003313725.1 Russula sp. MG48 | reverse complement strand
TTGCCGAAGGGAATCAGGTGTGCCGCATCACAGTGGCCTTCTGCCTCTTCTGTAACAACACAGACATGTCCATCTCGTCGTTTGACATCGCTTCTGAAACTGGGGCGGCGTAGTGTGTGTTGAGTAGATGTTAGTCGGTCGTCTAAACCTTGATAGTCTACAAAGGCACAATTCTCTGGAGCAGTCACTGTGAACAGCAATCCCACACACAAAAAGAAAGCTTACCAAAAGGCCGATAATAGTATGTATTTTCGGTATCAGCAAATTCGGTCTTGTCGTAGTCCACAGGATCACCTTTGGGTGTTGTGGAGAGCTCACCACGAGCTCCACAAATCGAAAACATCACATAGCGTACCCATCGAAATGGGTACACAGCGAGTCTCTCGACATCGCTGCGAGGAATAGAAAGAAAGGGTGCTTGGAGTGAATCAATACATAGAAAGATTTCAATGTCGGCCATGATGAGCGTGGTTGACCGTTGCCGTTGCCGTGACTCGACCAGTCACAAGCCGACTTCGACAGTTGGCGAGTTTCCGCCCGTAGTCACGTCCTAAAAACAGTTAGGCCCAATTTTAGATGCTCGTCCGTGACGAACGTGTTCGCCTCTAATTTCAATCTCAGAACTTTCTTATTGTTAGTCATCAATGTCCATATAGAGTTCTTTTTTACAGCTGCTTTCAGATCGATAGACCAGAATCCATTTTTCTCACCTCAGGTACGCTGTTTACTTGTGGCGCTGGTACAAACAACCTATGCCAGATACGGTACACACAGGATTCACGGGATTTAATATCATGATGCTGGCTGCAGCAACTGGCGCTCAACCAACCATACATTTCACATAGGTCTCCAAGGGCAAGTGCAGGATATACAAGTCAAGATAAGTTGTGCGTAGCTGTCATAAGGAGGTGGCAAAGGAGCTCCGGACTTGTGCTTCAACTGTACTTGAAGGATCATAGAGCAGCCGCAATGACATGTTAAAATGCATATATCCCCTCCCCTTCCAATGTTTGCCAGACAGCCGATAGCTTGTCTCGCTGCACAGCCCTCACCCTTGGGCGCTGTGCCTCAGAGTATGCACAACATGGCTACCCTCTGAGCTCAAACTGCGCTTAAAAGCTGTCTGAAATATTGAGAAAATCACCAAAGTGAGCAATCACTCGCCTGGCAGTCCACCCTGTCATGCCACCAGGTATATTGTCCTCCTACACGCGGCTGTGCAAGCTATCCAAAGAAGACACAAAGCATGTCTGCAGACGCTGCTTGGTGTGCTGCAGCTCACCCTCCATGTCACGCCCACCGAGTGAGCATACCTCCACAGGCGAAGGAGGGGGCGTAGGCGATGCTGGTGACTGCGGCCTTGTGGGTAAGAGGTCTGTATACCTCTCACGTGCAGGCGTACTCTTGTGACGTCTGATAGAGAGCTTTCCCTTGCCCTTGAGCATACACTAAAGCTCTGCAAGGGGACGCGTGAAGTCTGGCAATTGACCAGAGGAGTTGTGGTTCACAAGTGGGAGGAGGGAACCACACACAAGCTGAGATTACAAGAGAACAGACTTAAGGTCTGTCCTAGGCAAACTGTGCAATATAAGTACATGGAGACATGACTCACAGGGAGTCAGGACGAGTTGTCACGGCTACGAGGGGCTGTGGCTTGAAGTGAGCATGTGATCGTGGGAAGCTCCGAGGTACCCGAGGGGGTCGTGACTCGAAGCACGTGAACGCTTAGCTAAGGCCAAGATGCCCGAGCACTTGGTTCCGGTAGGTCGACCTTAAAGTCTTCGTTTGGACGCTATGCCAAGTTCTGGTAGTTCACGTGACTGTGTGAACTTCTTCCGTAATAGGAAGGCAAGCTTAGATAAGCTTGTTGCGTCCTCCCTAAGTCTGTGTGACGCAAGCGTTATAGCATGCCTTGCCGAGCTTCGATATGCCTATTTAAGGTGGAGCGGTGATAGAGAAGAAGAGATTTGTCACACTAGGTTGTCTGCGATGAAGTTCAACTCGTATTGGAGACTAAGTTGAGACTGGGGCTTCCAGTGCTCAACTCCTACGCTATTTATACAGGGGAGGTGGTCGCTGACGAAGCGCACCACTCAGCACATTACGAATCGCATCACCAATCCATGGGGGATTGGTGATCAGTACAGTAAGCTAGTTACCAATGCCTCAGTCAGCATTGGTAACGCGTCAGTCAGCATCTCAGTCAGCGCTTACACAGCGCGAGTCCATCACATGATGAGTCGCATCACATGATGTAAGATCATGTGACACCGGTACTAGAAGCGGTAAACTAAGACCGACCACTTTGGGCCGCAAACCGTAACACGAGTCATGGTGTCCCTAGGACACCACTACTAGTACACAGTCAGTGTGAGTCATTGGGAGTCATTGTATCGTATGAGTCAGTAAGTATCAAGGCAGCGCATGCGCAGAGGCGTGCAAATGTAGCACTAGTGGTTGCGCGCTGGTCCCGGCGGCCCGTCAGGCCGGGTGGTAAGTACATGGAGCGAGACAGGAAGGTGCGAACAGAGTCACAGGCCGTAGGGGCCCGGCAGTCCATAGGCGAAGCGCAGAGAGCGGTAGGCAGTGAAAATGAAAAGAAATAGAGCATACAGTGAAGCGGGAGCGTAACACTCCAGGTTTTTTGAGGCTACTGTCACAGCTGCCTTAACCCATCGCATCATAACTTTGTCAAATAGCATCCTCATTAGGGCACCCAAGAAAGTATGACATAGCAGAGCTTCACATCCTAGGCTACAGTAGTGAGTGGAGAAAAGCAAGTGTTGCGTTCCTGTTACGCCCTCTAGCGGAGGCGTCTACTCAAGACCGATTGTTTCAAGTCCTTGAGTCGGAGTTTTGGAAATCGGGGTAGAGTAAGATGAGACCGTGACTCAGTGTGATGTTGCTTCACGCAGAGTTACGGTCTTGCCTTATGAGGCCTGAGATAGGAGAGGAGATCGAACGCGAGACAAACAAGATAGATTGGCACCAAGCTGATATGCCAAGTAAAGAGATACAAGTGAAAGCTAGATGTGACGTGGGAACTAAGTCAGAAGCTGGGGGGTTATCCCAGCTTCTCTGCCCCTTTTATCTACAGTCCTTAGGGACGCGTCAGCCTGACGCGTCACCACCTTAGTAAGTAGATAGGTAGTCTGAGTAATGAGAAGTCGCATAGGAGTCATTGTACAGTAATAATAGTTCGCATGCGAGTCAAAAATGACGCGTTCCCCTGCCAGTTCGGCCCAGAGGCTCCTGGCGGGAGGGGGAACCTGGGGAGTCATGTGACAGTCTAGTCACATGACAGGAAAGGCGACAAAGAAAAGGAAAACATAGTAAACTCAGTCCGCACCGTGGCATAGCCCCCCTCCTTAGGTGAGTTGTCCCCAACTCACTGCTAGTCAAAGGTTGGGTCGCTTACGTCAGGGAACAGGCTATCTCCAGCATCATGGTCTGACGGGTCGTACCTGTTCCAAGGGTCCGGCTCCACTTCCAGTGCGCCCGGATCCAATCCACCTTCTCCCTCCAGGCCCCACATGGGGAGATCTTCTCAACTACCACCCCCGTCGGCTCCCCCCAGGGGGTGATCAGTGCCTGGCAATTCATCAGGGGCACTGGTTGCGTTATCTTGGTCGTGGGCAGGGGCTCGCTGAGGGCGCGTCGCCGACAGGAATCGGCGTACGCGGCCCAGTTGTACATGGGCCACGGACGCGGCCCCGCCATGTCCCTCCTGGTTTCTGGGGATGGCGAGGGCGGCGAGACTGGCGGTGTCGTCGGTAGAGGGGGAGCGTGGTACCGGGTCGCGCTGGAAGTCGTCATACGTGGTAGCTGCTGCGGCGATGCGAGCTTCCTGCGAGGTGTAGGGGGAGCTGTTGTCGTACCAGAGCGCGACGCTGGGGGCCGTCCCCGGGAGGACTTCTTCGATTCCTTCTTGACCCTGGGCATTGGTGGCAGCAGCGATGGAAATGCGAGGGGATCGTGAGGGAGAGGCAGGCGAAGGAAGGGAAGAGTTCATGATGCCCTCTTCGCCTTCCTCTGGCTCCTTAAAACCCATTGCGCGCACCGCCAAGGGATTCTTTTGGTAAAATTCCTTCACAAGCTCCAGTGCGTGCACATTCCCTGCTGGTTCCCAGGTGTTGTGCGCTTCGGCGTATCCTTTCCACTTGATAAGGAAAAGTAATTTCCGTCGCACCTTCTTTGCGCCCAGGATTGCTTCCACCTCGTAGTGTTCATCGCCATCAATCAGATCTGGGGGTGGCTCCAAAAAATTGGGGCTGTGTTCCTCCGTCTCCTTGTATGGCGAGAGCAGCGACGCGTGGAAGGTGTTGAAGATCTTCCATGTCGCTGGGATCTCTAGTCGATATACCACTGGGGAGATGACCTTGAGGACTCGGAAGGGCCCGTATCTCTTGGCGGCAAGCTTGGCAGTAGGGTGAGATAATCTGAGGTTCTTCCCTTCTAACCATACTCGATCCCCTTCCAGATAGGGTTTGAAGGGTCTAATCCCTTCCCTCCGCTCATTTTGCAATAGCACCAGTCTTTGCGCAAGTCGTATGGCCTCCTGCGCTCGTTCTCTAACTTCCTTCAATTGTCCTCCCCTTTTCTCCACTTCTGGCGCCTTGGATTGGACGCTCCTTGGGTCATGGATCTGTGGAGTGTGACCAATCAGGAGCTCGAAGGGAGTAAACCCTGTGGTGGCGCTAGGCCAAGCATTGTGCACGAATTGCGCCAAAGGTAGCCATCACGCCCAATCGTCCTGTTGGAAGTTCCCATACACCCTCAGATACTGCTCGAGCCACTGATTGGTCCGCTCGGACTGCCCATCCGTCTGTGGGTGATAGGCGCTGCTGATGTTCTGATCGATCTTCAGCAGCCTGCAGAGTTCTTGGGAGAAGTGGGAGGTGAAACGGGGGTCCCTGTCGGAGATTATTCTCTTGGGAATCCCAAAGTGCGGAAACACATGTTGGGCGTAGAGGGTGGCCACGCCGCCACCCCCGATCGTTTTGTTACAGGGGAGAAAGATTGCTGCCTTTGACACATCATGGTCTGTGATAGTGAGGATGGAGTCATACCCCTGTGAAGGGGGAAGGTCCACAATTAAGTCCATGGTGATTGTGGAGAAGGGGGCGCAAGTCTCCTGGGTGCTGATGGGAAATAGGGGGACGCGCGGCTTGGTAGTCCCTGGTTTAGTGCTCTGACACGTCCCACACCCCTTCACATATGCTGTCACAAACTTTCAGAGTCCTGGCCACCAATAGTCCCTTGCTACCGCCTTGAAGGTGTTAGCGATTCCGGGGTGTCCGGCGAGCGCATGGTCGTGGTACACCATCAAGATTTCGCGTCTAAGCTGGGGGAAATCGGGGACAACCAGTCGCCCTTGTTGCGTCCATCCTTCTTCCTCCCTGTTACGGCTCGACGGGCCGGTAGCACGACTTGTGCGATGCAAGACTATGTGCGAGACGTGTCACGTGAGTGTGATGCGAGAGCACGTGCCTATGCGCGAGTGACTGAGTGCGAGTTGCTTGAGCACGAAGGTAACGCGACCCTTCCCACGTGATCGTGGGGATGACGAGTTGCTTTGAGTAGACGCGAAGTAGATAGGCGTCCAGATATGGGTGATATCTAGGGACGCGTTCCAGAGCTGAGTCTTACAGCGACTCAGAGAGGCGTGTGAGGCGAAGCGAGTTCTTACTGCTCTCAGAGGGCTAGACCACGTCTGAGAGAGGAAGCAGGGGTGAGGAGTTCAAGACTAGAATCGATTGCGAAACTAAGTCAAGCTTAGGGCTTGACTGGCGTAAACTAGAGCCCTTATATAGGCTTTACAGGAGGGGTCACGTGCTACTGCCATCTGAGTCACAACAGCGATGCCAGTACAGCTTAGATGTGACATAGGGTCACATCTGTGAGTCATCGTAAGGGTCAGCCAATAGCGTAAGTAGAGCGCACAGCAGAGGGCTGTGCCGTATCAGTATCAGTCACGAGTAACGCGAGGCAGTATCGTAATGAGCGCAGCCTGGTCACAGGCTGCGCTGCCAAGCCATCAGTCACGAGCAGGAGTCATGGTAGGTAAAAATAGATAGTTCAGTCCGCACCAAGGATCGTAACACTCCTGCTCGATCTGGTGTTCCTTCTCCCACTCTTCCATCAGCGCCTTAGAGTCTCGCTGGGATGCACGGACGCTGTTCTCCAGGTTCACCAGAGATAGGGTGCGGCAGAACAGTCGATCGGGCAAAACTACCACGTCCTCATTGTCGGTCTCCCCCTGGTCTAGCCCTGGTCGTCTTGAGAGGTGATCAGCCCGATTGGTGGCGCCCGGCTTGTGGACCAGCTCGAAATTATACTCCGCCAATCGAGGGATATATCTGGCCACGCGTCTGTTGAGTTTTTGGGGTTGTCGGTAGTATTGGAGGTTCTTGTGATCGGTGTACACACGAGTGGTGAGTGGAGACCCCAGCAACAGATGTCGCCAGTGTTCTAGCCCTTTCACCAGTGCGAGGAGTTCCCTATCGTAGACATCGTACCCCCTTTCGGCTGGTGTGAAGCTCTTGGAGTAATATCCCACCGCCTGCGGGTGGCGCTGTCCTTCCTGCTGGTAGAGAATTGCTCCCAGGGCGTACTGTGACGCATCCACCTCCAGGGTGAAGGGGAGGTCGTAGTTTGGGCGGCGCAGCACGGGGTCGCTTGTAATGATCCTTTTGACCGTCCGCACCGCCTCTGTGCATTCTGGTGTCCAAACGAATTCCACTCCCTTTTTAGTAAGGCGTTGCACCGGTCGCATGATCTCTGCATATCCTGGGATGAAGGTCCTCTGGTACCCAAATACCCCCAGAGTACTCCTGACTTCCTGCAGATTGCGCAGCACTTCTGGCCAAGACACGAGGCCGTCGCGCTTGGTGGGGTCGATTTTGATGACTCCTCCTTCGATCCTTATCCCTAAGTAGTCTACCACCGTCTGCTCGAAGTGGCATTTGCTGAGTTTCAGGTAGAAGTCTTCCTCCTCAAGTCGTTGCAAGATGTCCCGAACTATTTGTCGGTGCAGGTCCCTATCCGCAGTCGTGGCCACCAGGATATCATCCATGTAGACAAAGACCATTCCTGGGTATTTGTTCTTGATGGGCCCAAGCACTCGATCCATGGTTCGCTGGAAGGTGGCGGGGGCATTAGTCATCCCAAAGAACATGACAGTCGGTTCATAGAGTCTGCTGGGCGTCTTGAAGGCTGCTTTCCACCGGTCCTCTGGTCGCACGCATATGTTGTTGTATCCGTCTCGGATGTCCATGGTAGTAAACAGAACCTTCCCATGAAGTTCTTCCAGTATTTGTTCAATGCGCGGCATAGGATAGACATTGTGCTCCGTCCAACTGTTTACTTCGCGGTAGTCTTGTATGGGCCGTAACGAGCCGTCCCTCTTTTTGATGAAAAAGAAGGGGACTCCCCAAGGGGAATCGCTCTCTTGTATGCGCCCCAAGTCCTTGTTTGTTTTTACAAAATTTTTCTCGGCCTCAATCTCTGTGCGGGTCAAGGGGTACACCTTGCAGTTGATGGTGTGAGGGGCACCCGGTTTGAGTCTGATCGCGTGGTCTTCGGGCCGGGCCGGCGGGAAACGCCGTGACGCGGCTTCGTCAAACAATCGTCCGAACTTTCGATATTGTACCGGCAATCCGGGGGCCGGTTCGACCGGTTGTTGCGATTTGTTTGTCCCAGGTTTTGCGCGCTGTGTGGGGAGCGGGCGGACGAATGCAATTATTTCGTCCCCTTCTTCCCACGCTTCTTCTGCCCGCGCCGCCTCAAGTATCCGGTTCAAGGTCCTTTCCCTGGCCCATTTGAAGAGGGCAGTTTCAATTCGCACTGGGGGCCCCTTGACCACTCCTTTGGCCCAATCTATACTGGGGTTGAACTCTCTGAGCCAAGGATATCCCAGGATTGCGCGGTCGCTTCCAAGGTGAGTGACATAAAATCTCTGGAGCTTTTCTTGCTCTCCTTTCTTGATCCGGAGGACGCAATACTCGGTGAGCGACCCTTGTTTGTTTTCAGTTCCATCCACATTGAAGACCCTTCTGGGGGTAGGTAGTTTTCTGAGTCCTATTCCAAGGCGCTCGATCATGCGCCTATCCATGAAGTTTTCCATTGCGCCGCTGTCTACCAGCGCGCGCTCGTCCGCCACTCCTCTGGCACATGTAAAAGTGAATTCCAAATTTATTGAGTCTCTTTCACTGATGTACATGATGTCCAGACGCCGCGCCCTGACCCAGGCAGACTGGGGGTCAGAGCTCTTCAAAAACCCTTCAGGATTAGTTTGTCAACCATCGCCTCGCGCTCCTGACTGCTGAGCTGTCCAATTCCTTCAACAAGGACGTCTATTTCCCCAGCGTCCTCCTTTTTCTCGAGGTTAGTTGCGCGCGTGCTCATCCCTTGGCGGCCGCACGTCCCCTCTGCCTTTTGAACTGGTGAGTTCTTTTGGTCTTCCTTTCTTTTGACACATTCCTTGTTGATGTGCCCCTGTTTGCGACAGTAGAAGCAGCGGCCCTCCGCACTGAGCTGCTTGCGCTCCTCAGGCGATAGGGCGTTGATACGTATTTCGTCCACGTCCATCAGTACTATCTTCGAACCACTGCTGCGGTTGCTTCCGGTCTGCGGCGGCTTTCCAAGGGCCTGGCGCCATCGCTGCGTGTTCGCCGCGGGCGCCTGACTTTGGAAGCCGCTCAGGCTGGACTTGACCTCAGCCCATAGCTCATGCTGCTTGCGCGTGGCGGCTTGCCATCCCTGGATCGTGGTTGGCCGTGGATCGGTTTTTTCCAGAACTGCGCGATGGAGCGGGTCCTTCAGGCCACGGCGAAATTGGGTGATGGTGCCGACGTCATCAGCGCCCCATCCGGCGAGCGAGCGCCAATGATCGAACGTGGCGATATAGGTGTCCAGATCGTCTCCTACCATTCTACAGGCTAACAATTTTTGGTGTGCATTGGCCCTTTTGGTGGTATCCGTGAACGTGGCTCTGAAATTTGCTTCAAAGGCGTCCCAGATGGCCTCATCAGTCGCGGCCAAGGCGTGTGGGCCCCTGATGCGTCGTTCCACATCATCCAGCTCGCGCTCCACCCAATCATTTACGTGGGGGCCGCGTATCAAGCCCATGGCCAGTCCCACACGATCCAGTGGTGTTTTCATAGATGAGTTTTCTCTGTTTGCCATTTTCCAGATTCTGAATTCTCTCAGAAACTGGTCGCTTTTGGATCGATCCCCTTCAAAGACCGTAGGGGGGTTTCCGCGCAAACCGCCTCCGTTGCCGCCGCCTCCACCGGTACCGCCTGTGACCGTGGCGCCAATGCTCGCGGGTGGGGGTCCACCGCCGCCTCCGCCGCTCCCGCCACCTCCGCCTCCAGTGATCACCAATCCCCTGGCCCTCGCGCCCGCGCTCCAAGGGTGCATTGGTACAAATGCGGGGTTAATGGGATTCATGAATCCTGAGGCGCGCACGGAGTGGGAGGGGAAGGCCGGGGCTTTTCCTTTCCACGCCGGGTTGATGCCGGGGGTGACTCCCAGGGCACCAGGGCCGATGAGCGGTTGAGGGGAGGCAGGCCGGCTCCGCGCTGCCTCTGCTCCTGCCGCAAGTGTCAACGCCGGCATTTGGCCATATAGGGGTTCAGGTTGTCCGAAATCCCCAGGGTCAATTTTAACGACTGACGCTGCTTGCGCCGATAGGATCCTTTCTTCCAGATCCAGGCTCAGCCCTCCTGGCATAGGTGAGTCTCTTCTCCTATGCCCGAGAGTGGGGCTAAGTTCCTCAGGTTCAGGTTCCTCTTCGGCGCTAGTACTGTCGTCTTTTTGTTCGACTTCCCGTGGTGAATGTAGGTCAGTCGTTCTCTCTTTTCCACGGTTGGCTGGATGTTCATCGTCTGTTTCTCTCCACCATCCTATTTTGGGGTCTACGCCACGTTCAATCTTTAGAGATTGCCTAGTTCGGTACCCAGTCGCGCCCCACTTCAAGACATACCAGTCATCGTTGATAAACTCGACCGGCCATTCTTCATTGTTGTTGTCCGTCAGGTGGTACGCGCTCCTCCCCGGTTCGGTCAGGGGAACCCAATATATTTCCCCTTCCACGTGCGGAGGCAGGTTCCCTTCGGTACGGGGGTGGATTGTCTCCCACCAGTCGGCCGTGAATTCTACCTGCAAGGTGGTCATTGCGCGGTCGGTTTGGGAGATAGAAGCGTCTGGGTTGATTAGGTATGTAGCCTCGTCCTCTGTTATTATTTCTCTGCTGCTGACGTCCTAATCCTTCTCGATTGCTAGATCGCGCTCTTTCTTGCGCTGCTAAGATTTGGAGGTTCTCCTCGTCCTCGCGTCTGATGGCTCCCTGAGTCGCAAACAAGGTACGTATCTCCTCCTCTAGGGAAGGAACTACTGGTCTCGAGCTTTCGGCGCTCCTCAGGATTTGTCGCAGAACAAGTTCTGTGCTGTTGATTTCCTGGGCGAGTGCCGCGGCTTCGTCGGCGTTTTCGTGAAGGTTGAGGGCAATCCCCCTCTGTTGTTCTAGGTGTCGTAGGGAGTGCTCAAGTTGGCAGACCAAGAAGAGATCTGTCGCGTCGAGTCGGGATAGGATGTACAGGAAGCCTGCGGCGCGTGGTGAGGTTTCCAGTTTGATTTTATTTTTTGTGGATGACCACGTCGTCCAGGTAGACAAATACTTGGTACCCGAGGCGTTCGAGGACGATATGGGTGAGGAGGAGGAGAAGGTAGCGAGCGATAGACCAAGCAAGATGGAGGTGATCCAGTGTAGCTTAGGCAAGATCGACTTCGACCTGGAACTCTTCACGCAGACGTGCAATTTCAAGGAGCAAGTCGAAAATGCACGTGAGGATACGAACTTCAAGATTGGGGTTTGTATTTTCGGCTAGTGCGTTGGATAACGCGTTAACTGCTCATGAGATGAGAGTGACTCTCTCCTGTAGCCTGGCTCGGTTTTCGAGCAGGTTCCTAGCTTCTACCACGACGGTTGTTCCTTCAGGTAGCTCGCGATTTTCTATTGCCACGATGGCGACTTTTGGTGAGTACTCTGCCAGCGAGGCAAGGTAGCTTCTGACTTATGTTACGCCCTCTAGCGGAGGCATCTACTCAAGACCGATTGTTTCAAGTCCTTGAGTCGGAGTTTTGGAAATCGGGGTAGAGTAAGACGAGACCGTGACTCAGTGTGATGTTGCTTCACGCAGAGTTACGGTCTTGCCTTATGAGGCCTGAGATAGGAGAGGAGATCGAACGCGAGACAAACAAGATAGATTGGCACCAAGCTGATATGCCAAGTAAAGAGATACAAGTGAAAGCTAGATGTGACGCAGGAACTAAGTCAGAAGCTGGGGGGTTATCCCAGCTTCTCTGCCCCTTTTATCTACAGTCCTTAGGGACACGTCAGCCCGACGCGTCACCACCTTAGTAAGTAGATAGGTAGTCTGAGTAATGAGAAGTCGCATAGGAGTCATTGTACAGTAATAATAGTTCGCACGCGAGTCAAAAATGACGCATTCCCCTGCCAGTTCGGCCCGGAGGCTCCTGGCAGGAGGGGGAACCTGGGGAGTCATGTGACAGTCTAGTCACATGACAGGAAAGGCGACAAAGAAAAGGAAAACATAGTAAACTCAGTCCACACCATGGCAGTTCCTGTTGCTGCTTGCGATGGACAGAACGCTGGTACAGCCAGAATGGTGGCTGAATCCTGTGAATCCCGTGTTTACCATATTTGGCATAGGTTGTTTGTACCAACACCACAAGTAAACACCGTTCCTGAGTCGTATTCGATCATTTCTGGTCTATCAATCTGAAAGCAGCTGTAAAAACTTCACTTACTAAATCACAAACACTACGCTTACTTAAGATATAGTAGTTAATTTCCCCCAATAGCTTTAACTGCTAGTGTCGAAAATAAACTATTTATTTTCCCCATTCCCTGAGAAAATCACTAATTAGCAGGCAATTGCCAAAGCACTTGTTGCTTACATACTCAAGCAATAAAAACATCAGACTGGGATTCGAACTCTCGAGTCTCTCACGTGATTACTCCGACAGGTTCACCATTTACCATTGCACCAAACAGACTTGCAAAGATTAGCCAATAAAGCCTATATATGTAGGACATCAGGTGTGACTTCCAAGTTAGGGCCCTTAATCAGAAGTCTATTATTAATCAGGGCATCCAAATGACAACACACGCTAGTGGCTACCCCCGACGTGCGCTCCCACAATGTCTGGGGGGGTTCCGCCACAACCCGGCTGGCATGCACTGTGCACCGCCCTTTGTTCTGCACCCCCGGACTTCGCTTCTGCTTCCGCTTGCAAAAACATGGGCTATTCCTCCCCCCCTTCCGCTCCATGGCCCCCAATGTGCGCACTGCTCCGGCATGCGGCGAATCCCATCTCTGCCTCTGGTGCACCCGGGCCCCGCCGTGCCTGCCAGGAACGCGCCTGTGCCGCACAGGGCTCCATCACTCTTTTTTTGGAGTTGTATTTGATTAGTAATTCTCTCGGGAAATGGGGAAAATTAACTACTATATCTTAAGTAAGCGTAGTGTTTGTGCTTTAGTAAGTGAAGTTTTTAAAAAAGAACTCTATATGGACATTGATGACTAACAATAAGAAAGTTCTGAGATTGAAATTAGAGGCGAACGCATTCGTCACGGATGAGCGTCTAAAATTGGGCCTAACTGTTTTTAGGGCGTGACTACGGGCGGAAACTCGCCAACTCCTGTTGTGGCGTCTGTGAGTGGCACGTGCCCCTTGGGCCTCGCCTCGCGATATATGATATCACGAGACTCAAGCGTATTACATGTCGAGCAAGTCAACTGTAAGTTACTGTCCCTGTGATGACCTGACACACTTCTAAGTATCACGGCGTTTCCCACAAATCTTACGCACCCATGGCTATTCGCTTCGAGAACGTACGTACGATGACGAAAAGCCCTTGACAGCCTGGGAAAGGTGTCTTCCTCATCCCACTCAAGCAGAATAAATTTCCTATAGAAAGAAACGTATCGACGGCGGTGACACGAAATTGGTCTGTCCATGCAAATCCAAATACTAGTACTAGCATCTCATGCCAAAATGTCAGCCACGAGTGATGATCCAGCTATATTACGTGGGCGTCGGTTCCAGACAACTTGAAGGCGGACGTTGACACTTCTAGAGCTGAGCTTCCAGAGTCAATAACATCAATAACAAGTTCGACAAGGTCAATACCTTCACAAAGGCCCAGGTTTTCCGGAAACGAGATCATTAACAGTCACGCCAAGGTTATCCAACAGTTCGTTGAGATCCGCCCCGAGACCACCTTGATTTGGTCAAGCTTGTACAAGAGCATGGATTCAAGTAGAGCATAGACGTACCCTGGGGCTGTGGTGCAGCAACAGCAAGGATGGCAAGAGAAAAAGCTACGATGGCCTTCACAAACAGCATTGTGATCGCAGTAGGTCAAACTGGTAGAGGATGATAGAACGGTCAAGGAACGAAGGAGTTGGTTAGAAAACTTGAAGGAGGGAGGTCCCTCAGCTTTTATACCCCAGACAACTTCGGTCCCTATTGGCGGAGTCCAACGGCGGTCATCTCGATATGCCTTGGTAGACATTCGGTTTTGGGGATCGGTCTGCCATGGAGAATTGAATCATCATGAGGGTTAAACTAGAACACGCACAGTACCCAGCTGTAGAACCCTGGGAATGGCAGCGACCCGTCTATATACGTCGTTAATTGCCTATCTGACGTCTTCCACGAGTGCGGAAAGCGAGCGGTTGCTCTGCCTGACCAAAGACAGCACTCTTGAGTATATGGTACTCTTCCGTATGACTCGGACGTCCGGACAGACGAGGAAGTAATCGCTGTTCCCTGTCAACCAGTATCGCTTCCGGTGGCCGCTTCTCGCCTGCTGTCACGGCCTAGGGCATGCGCTATTCGGGGGATCAACAACAATACCACAGAGAGAAACGCTGCCTTTGGACAAGCTTTCTTCACCCTCAATTGCCAGCCAGACTCCGAGTCAGAGAACAGATCTAGCTGGCATGCCTCACAGTAGAGATTTTTCAACCAGCCAAGACTATCTTCCAAGTCACTTTATGATATCCAGCGACATCGGAGAGACCCCATGAGGATCCTAGCAAGCGAAGGATCCTGTCCAGCGATCGATTCGATGCTAGTTATTAATGGTTGGAAGTGAGACCACTTCTGCTTTACATTACGACTTTACGACATATCGCGACTCACAGGGTCCGGCTGCCGCCGGCGAGCCCACCGGCTTCCAACAAACTCCGGTTACCACAAAATATGTTCGCCCGCGCCCGAGCACTCTCACCCTCCATAAAACTATAGAAAGCAAGCACTTTGATTTTGGAGTGCTAAGGAGTCAAGTTGCTCAAGGCCTCCACTCTCGTGTGAAGGACATAGTCGTGATTGTAGACGTGCTAAGATGGCCGAACGTCCGCTCGACCAGCGGGCTGTCGAGGGTCGCTTTTGGAGCAACGGTGGCTTGGCCCGCAGTCCCGTACGGTCAATATGCCTTTATACGTGTGTGGGCTGTAGCGTTCTGAGTTCCTTTATGGCCGGAACGGAGCTACAGTATGCCGATGCCGGGTGTCCCGTCAAGGAGCCGTCGTGAGAGTGAATGGAAGCGCGTGAAAAAATGAATTCTTCGTTCAGAAGAGATGAACTGGATCCACAGTTGTCCCTATCCACTCCTACGGGGCTAACTGCGTACTCAGTGGCAACAATAATCAGAACAGCACTGGACTCTGTTATTACGGCAATATCATCTGGCGGCCAACGTCATCTCCGAAAAGAAATCCTTGTTCTCTGTCGCGCAATTTACACCCACATTAAGGATGGTCAGAGTAGAGCTTTGAGGTGGCTTCAGACAGGCTTCAGATTGAACTTCAAGTTGTGGCTTCGAACACGTGAAGCACCCAAAAATTGAAGCCGCTTTGAAGCGTCGAAGCGCCTGTAATTAGTAGATTATGTTGATAATTCAATATATATATTTTATATCTCGACGTTTATGGTACTGTACTTATACAATACACGATAAGGACGTGAAGCGCATCGATGAAGCCACCTCATAAAGGGACGGTCAGAGTAGTAGGTGTTGCTTCACCTCTCAGGCTGACGGTACTGTACAGAGGCGTTGGTTTCAGAGGAGGCGGACCAAGACTTCTAGCTGAGTTTCCGGAATCAACAACATCAATAGCAGGATAGAACAAGGACAATACCATCACCTATCTGCGCCTACAGCAACGGCAACATCGACAACACCGCCAACATCCAGGTCGATGACACTATCATTTACATTGAATTGGTCAAGCTTGTGCAAGGGGATGGATCCAAACAAAGCGACACGTATCCTATGGAGCAGCAAGAGCAAGAATGGTAAGAGAGGGCTGCGATGGTTCTCACCAACATCAATGTGATCACAGCAAGCGAAACTGGTTGAGGAGGATGGAACCGTCAAGGAAGGCGCTGGTGAGAGAAGGAGAGACATGGCCCAACTCTATGGCCTGGTGGATATTCTGAGACGGTTTTGTATGTAGATCGGTCGGGTACGGAAAACTAAAAGCACCATGAGGCGTAAACTTGAACACGTACCGAGAACCTCGAGAATGGCGGCGACCCTACATATCAGTTCTTAGTTGCCCATCGGACGTCTTCCATGAGTGCGGCAAGCGAGTGATTGCTCTGCCAGGCCACGATAGCGCAGGCTGTTAAGCGCATGATGCTCTCCCCTCTCCATGAACAGCACCTCATGTACGATGATAGCCTGATCTAGCCAGAATTTCTGTGATTTATGACTGTCTCAGCTTTGTGCTCCAAGGGGCCGCGTTATTGGGTGAAGTAGGTAGAGAGTCCGTGCTTGGGCTGGTAGTTCGTGTCTTCCATCATAGCAGGAAGGCGGTGGGCATGTGATCACGACAGGCAGCGAGCGCCCTCATCTCGACGTTGGCCGAGGTGGGTGGCACTGCTTGGCTTCTGCCTCGAGTTGCAACTTGCGTCTGTTTTTGAGGGCGGCCAGCTCGTTATGGTACTAGATGTTGGATTTCTGTTCCACGACATTGGAGATCGTAGAACATGTGGCCCGTAGTCGCTTTGCATGAGCGGTCCGTGGAAAGGGGGATAGCGTTGCAATCATCCTGGGCGAGGAGGCAGTTTGCGCCGTCCTCGTCAACGTTACGGATGCAAGGCCCATAGAGAACGTTTCCGGGGCTTTATGGAGGTGGTCGAGGTGAATACTGAGTTCACGGGCAACCTCCCAGTCGTTGGCCTTCAAGAGAGGGTGGTCGCCAACTGACAGAGGAATGGGCTTCTGAGGGGCGACACAACTTGGACATGCGAATGCCGCGGTGCACGCGGGCGATAATGTCCCTGATGAGGTGGACCTATGTGTGAGGGGGCAGCTCCCAGTGCTCCCCGATGCTTGCTCCAAGGGCCCCAGCGACGTTGTGGTATCGTTCATTGAATTGGGAATTGAATCCCGCTTTCTCTCCGTCGATCTCGCCAGGAAAGGGGAGAAGTGCAGGGTGGAAGCTCCAGGAGGGGGGCTTTGTCGAAGTGTTTGTAGAGGGACTCCTTGGCAGACGCCAATTGTATGTCAAACACGAGCACGCCTATGGTGTTGGTACTCGGACACTAGAGAGGATGCAGATGTATTATCTACAATTTAGGACGGTACACGAGGAGCAACATTCAAAGCAGCAGGTAGCGAGAATATCAGGGAGCGAGAACAATGCTCAGTTGGTGATGCTGGCAAGTTGCTGGCATGATTCGTGGAATAGGGAAGGTCAGAGGTCACATGATGAGGAAGTCACGGGACGAGTAGTACATAGAGGATACCATGGAACCGCGAGTAACCGCGGTGGCCACCGGACCTTTGATACATATAGCGGATCATGTGCGTAGAGGTTGAACCCATCGACGAGTCCTTGGGGGCGCAACCCCTCTCTCCAACGGTCAAACTGGCCAAGACAGGGAAAGGCACATATCTCTGTGACCCGTTCATGTAGTGTTTCGGGGTAAAAGCAAATAGCAGTAACAGGAATACCGAGACTGTGACGAAATACGAAGTCAACGAATACAGAACTTGAACTGTGTCGCGCATTGCGGAACAGGCACCAAGGAAAGCATTGAATAGACATAACACTTGTGATTTCCGAAGCGGAGGTCCGGAGGATGCCGGAAACACGTCGAGTGCTAACGTCGACATAAGCCAAGTCAAGCATTTACAAAAATCTGAAATAACGCAGACTAAAAATGTGCCCATGCGACCCAACTTGAAGGAACCGACCTCGATCCGAGTCAACATTGAGTTCATTGTTTCTCATGCCAAGTATGGAACTGGGTGAAGAGACTCAATATTTCTGGCAAACAGAGTGACTATACAGTACACGAACAGTACAGGAATGATGACATGGGTCACCGAGAATACGAATCTTGTGAATGGCACCGGACGAGCTCAGGTAATGAAGGAAGCAGTGGTGTACTACCAGCCTGAGATATTCATGTAGAACTCATTAAGATTCGAGGCGTTGAGTAAGGTCGGAAGTTTTGCCACGACGGCCAAGTACTGGCAAACGTTACCCTGCATGGATACAAAGACCTATCGTGGCGATAGGCTTGTTAGTAGCCTAAAATATGCCAAGGGAACCGATTACCTTTGTCTTATTCTCGACAACGTACAACATGCCTGGCATCGGCCACGTCACTTATTGCCTGGATACTCTTCATTTCGACTTGTGTTCTGTGTGCGCAATCACTAGCCTGAGTATCGCATCCATTCCCCGTGCAGGGGTCGCCTGATGGCGCTCCTGATTATCCTTAGCCTTGTGAGTATTTAAGACGGTACCTTAGAAATTCCATCTCGTTGTTCTCGAAATCCCTCTGCATGCAAAACTTAAGTCTGCCTCTTCACTCTCATCGTCGCACTCACTTCCCTGCACTGTCCAGCACCGCCTCGTCTCTCCACCACCTCACTCCTGCCTCGTGCTCGTTGCGTTACCGCCGCGCGCCCTCGTCACCTCAGCTTATCGTCACCACATGGCTGCACCGTCAATTGTAAGCTACTGTCCCTGCAATGACACATTTTAAGCATCACGGTATTTACCACTAATCCCACACACTCATGGCTAGTCGCTTCGAGAATGTACTTACGATGACAAATATCCCCTGGCAGCCTCAGAGGGAAAGGTGTTTTCCTCGTCCAACCCGCGCATAAATTCGCTATAGAAAGTGATGTAGGGACGGTAACGACGTAAAATTGGTTCTGTCCGTTGCAGATGCAGATATAATGCTAGCCTCTCACGCCAAAATGTCTGCCATGAGTGATGATCCAGCTATACTTTATGGGCGTCGGTTCCAGACAAGACTGACATTGCCACTTCCAGACCTGAGCTTCGAGAGTCAATAACATCAATAGCTGGTTCGGACAACGTCAATACCTTCACTAGGCCCTAGCCACGCCACCAAGGTTACCCACTGGCAACACACCACCAAGGGGACCACCAGCACCACCAAGGTCACCCAACACACCACCAAGGAGACTACCACCACCAGCACCAGGACCCAACACACCGCCAAGACCACCAACTACGTTATATTGTCAACTTGCAGCTCGTGGAAGAGCATGGATTCAAGTAGAACACAGACGTACCCTGTGGCTGTGGAGCAGCAACAGCAAGAATGGCAAGAGAAAAGGCTATGATGGTTTTCACAAACATCATTGTGATCGCAGTGGGTCAGACTAGTAGAGGATGATAGAAGGGTCAAGGAGTGAAGACCTTGGTAAGAAAAGGAGGGAAATGCCTCAGTTCTTATATCCCAGACAACTTCGGTCTCTATTGGCGGAGTCCAGCGACGGTCCTCTCGATATGCCTTGGTGGACATTCGGTTTTGGGGATCGGTCTGCTATGGGGAATTGAAGCCCAAACCAGACCGCGTACAGTACCCGGCTGCAGAATCCGAGAATGGCGGCGACCCGTCTATATACGTCATTCGTTACCCATCTACGTCTTCTATGAGTGCAGTAAGCGAGCGATTGCTCTGCCAGACCAATGATAGCACTCTTGAGCATATGATGCTGTCTCGTATGACTCGGACGTCCGAACAGACGAGGAAGTAATCGCTGTATCCTGTCAGCCAGTATCTCTTCGTATCGCTTCCGGTGGCCGCTTTTCGCCTGCCAGTGCTGTCACAGCCTGTCAGTGTTAGGGTATGCGCTATTCGGGGGATTAATAACGATGCCGCAGAGTGAAACGCTGCCTTTGGACAGGATTTATTGCCAGCCACACTCAGAGAACAGATCTAGCTGTTATGCCTCACAGCGGAGATTTTGCAGCTAGCCAAGACTATCTTCCAAGTCATTTCATGATATCAAGTGACGTCGGAGAGACTTCATGAGGTTCCCCAGTAAGCGAAGAATCCTGTCTAGCGACCGATTCGATGCTAGCTTTTAATGATGGAAGTGAGGCCACTTTGTCATTACTACGACTTTACGACTTATCGACAATTGCGGGCCCGGCCGCCGCCGAGCCCACCAACAACTTGAAACTCCGGTTACGGGTTACGGTTAAGCAAAATATATTCGCCCGCGTCCTCCCACCCTCCACAAAACTAAACAGAAAGCACTTTGACTGTAATGCCAAGGAGTCAAGTTGCTCAAGACCTTCACTCTCGTGTGTGACGGATACGGTATAGACGTGATCGTAGATGTGCGAAGATGATTGAACGTCCACTCCGAGTCGACCAGCGGGCCGTCGCTTTTGGAGCAACAGTGGCTTGCCCCGCCGTATGGCCCATGTGCCTCTATGTACAGTATGTGTGGGCTGCAGCGTTCTGGGTTCCTCTTTGGGGCGGAACGGAACCATGCCGGTGCTGGGTGTCCCGTCAACGTCAAGGAGTCCTCGAGTGAGAGTGAAGAGAAATGGAAGTGCGTCAGGAAATGAATTACAGTATTTGTTAAGAGATGAATCGGATCCAAAGCCGTCTCTATCTACTCCTACAGTACGGGGCTAACTGCGTACAGTCAACTCGCATGTAAGGCATACCCCTCGGTCACACCATATTTCCATCACGACTCCTTCCAAGTGCTCTGGGCCACTGGCAATCTACAATGAAAGAAGGATGTTACCTTGATATTTGGACTTAGGTCCGGTCACCGTGATCCTCATCTCCCTGCGTCACCCTTCCGAGTATGACCAAGGGGTATGCCTTATAGTATGAGAGTCGACTGTATCCTGCTAGTATCACTTCCGGTGGCTGCGCTGCTTCTGGCCTGCTGTCACAGCCTAAACGACTCGGCATCGGCGTAGAGGATAAACCGTCGGGTTAAGGGGGAACTAGATCTCGAGTCTCGACTGCCATCTATCCTGCGCGCGCTCACCATAACTGCTAAGAGCCTGTCAACGTCACGGCCTGCGCTATTCGGGGTGTAACAACGATACTGCAGAGTGCAATGCTACCTCTGGACAGGTTTTCTTCGTCCTCACTGGCAATCGCCAGCCAGACTCGGCCCGCGCACTGGCAGCTGAACAGGATCTGTGTGCGTACTAGTAGCTGGCATCTGAGTCTCTCGTCCCGGGCCCTACCTTCGACCTTCGCCCACTTCCTCCCTCTAATCATCGATATGGGCGATAGATGTCGGTGTCGCTCAGGAATACACAAGCCGCGACTGGGTTGAAAGCGCCTGTCCCAAAACGACCCCCGCCCCCTCGGGGCCGACCCCGATGCTGCGGCCGTTCTGCACTGTGGGCCCACATCAAAACAACTGAACGTGTCTGTAGCGCTCCTCTACACATGCCACAACTGAAGCCAGGCTCCAGCACAGAGTAATTTAATATATCACCATCGGCGTCATAGGTTTCCCAGAGTCGGCGACAGTGGCAGCCGGCGCCCGCCCAATGCCAATGTCGTCAGGCGCGTATCCCTTTAATACTTCATCTGTGCAAAGCTACTACAACTTGCCGTTTCACATTGGGATGCCGTGGTCATGTAGAGTTTCATGTTCGAATGGGTCCTCTCTGTTCCTATGCTATGTCGCCCAACCCGACTGCGTTGACAATGACCCTAACGTGCATCTTACTCTCTTCCCTCCTATTGGCTAGGTGCTGTATTGGACGCTATCAGCACGAGGGAGTCCCAGTGACTACTACTGAAACCTCAGCCCTACCTGTTCGCATTCAAGATGGGTATGTGCGTATGCCAAATGAACGAGTCGGGCTGCGACTCTTCCTAAGGGATATCCGCGTAACGGCACTCCACGCTTAGAAAAGGGAGCAAAGTAATGTCTCTGTTTCCGACCCGGCAGGGTATATAGTTTGTTATTCGTATCTACTGCAATTATCTGCCCAATAGCGAATAACGACAGTACAGTAATATAGGATCCGACCGATGTGTAAGGAGAGAAAACGATAAAAGAGTGTTCGAGTGCGCTGATGCAATCAAAAGTCCTACAGTACGCCTCGTGGCTCAGACGCCAGGAGGGTTGAAACCAGCCATGGCGGGCCAATTACCAAGCTGTGCGGGGTCACCGCCAATCCGGACAAACACGCCGTGCGATGGCGTCGTGCCATCCAGAATAAACAGCTGGTGCCATCCAGGAGGTGAGACATTCGCATTCGGCGGCGCAGTGACCGTGCAGACGTTGCCCTGGCACGAGAATGCCGGGAAGATAGTGCGACCTCCCATCATGTTGCCATGAGTGCTCGACGTCGCCGCAACGAGCGAGACCCGCATGCCGTCAGGCTGACCCTGGAAGAGCTGCACGTTAATCTGGAACTGCCCCCCGTAAGTCCAGTCCTTGTTCGGTATCGTCACCACCGGCTGCTTGGGGCCATCGCTCAGGTACGGTGGGATGAACACCTCGACACGCAGCTCCTCCGGTAGTCCTGGAGTTCGGGGGTCCGAGCCTGAGATGAGTACGCGGCCATCTGGGAGAAGCATAGCCTCGGAGTGGTACATCCGTGCGATGGTCGTGCTGGCGAGGACAGAAATACGCGAGTTCACAGGTTTCGAAGGATCGTAGAGGAGCGCCGACAGGTTCGGGTCACTTGCGAGACCAAAGAAACCAGCGACACCATTGTGTGCACCGTTCATGATCATAAACGTGCCGTCAGGGAGCGCGACCATGCAAGGCATGACACGCTTCGAAGGCTATATGCAAGGACGTGTCAGTGTCAGTCGAGAGACCCATGTATAAGGAAGGAACAGACCATCCGTTCGATGACCCATGTTGGGTTGGCTGACTCAGGCTGGATGGAAACACAATTGTCCAGGCCG
>QLOS01004695.1:0-16741 GCA_003313725.1 Russula sp. MG48 | reverse complement strand
ACAAGTTTGCCATTGCACCAGGGACACTCACGTGATATTTGCCAAATGTCCTATCTAAACGCAATCGTGAAGGGGTACTGTATACCCAGCGCCAGGAGAATTAAACCTTTGTGGTCTCAGTGCACCTGGGGATATGGCCGACTCTGCTGATGCAGTGGTGATGTGGTGGTGCCAGTGCTGGTTGTACGGTTGCGAGCGTGATGTGTGAATGGAATCACGGGAAGGATTGGTGTGCGCCCGGCTCGGGGTGGCGTTGTTGAAGGAGTGCGGCTTCGGGTTTGGAAGGTACCAGCCAAAGCCAAAGCAAGATGCCTGCTCTAGCACGCAAGACAGCGCGCCAGTGAGTTCAAGGATTAAGAGCTGAGAAGAATAGGTCAAGAGGAAGGTCAAAGATTGACCGCCGAGTGGGAGCGAGCAGGGCCCGTGGACAACCCACTAAATCGTCTGGCCATGGTGAAGAAACCGAGGGTGTTCCAGATGCCCTGCACATACGCGTTTGGGGTGAAGAGGAACCCGTTGGCGACGACCCAGACCTTGATGATGTACCCCCCCCATGAGGGTGAGGTAATACACAGGTGTGGCCACAGAGTAGACGACGATCATCTGACAACACTGACAAGTAGTACGAGCTGGAAGACGGTATGTGCTGCGCAATTGGTGAGGGTGGCCATCCGAAGATGCGTTCACCACCTGCGGGTCGTACAAGGGATGGCCACGAATGAAATTGGCCTTGATGTCTTTGCATTCTCCGGCTGCCACCCCCTCGTTATCAACGGCCGCAAGCAAATCACTAACTTGAAGAAGCATGTTGGTTTTGAACACGCTCCGTTTCTAAGTCGATAGGGTTCTGGTGCGTGGTGCTGTTGCTTGCGAGCGTGGCGCAAAGTAGCAAGAGGTACATCGTTCAATGGCGTGTCACCCGGCCCATTGGCATGAACAGTCGTTGCAATATATTGTGGCTCTGTTTAGGCCGCGTGACTCGAGGATGATACCTGTAACGATTGCATGATATTGGAATGATAGATTCTCCATGAACATGGCCTATGTTACAGGCGAGACCTTTATGATCAGCCATGATCATATTGGCCTTTGCCCAAACATGGCAGTAGATAACGTCGGTGGCATGATCCGGCCCAATCCGGCATGATCATATGCCCAATCTGCGATGATCATGGACCAAATTTATGGCGGAGTCTATACGGAGTCTATAATCCCCAATCATGTTTCTGCACTTTTGCTGATGACAAAGCCCGACAAGGCCGAGTAGAATAGCCGTCGGTGTGTTCGTCTCACTCGTGTCGCTGTGTCGACGCTGGCCATGTCTCACCTCCGCCATTCCCCGACACCGACTCGTCCGCCCTCTACCAATTCTCTGCGCGTTGTTGCCTCTGGGACCCTCTTTCTAACCCACACACTCTCCCTACCATCACATCCAGGTCCTACACAGTGTCACAGACTGTACGCGCTCACGAGTATATGCGTAGCCGGGGAGGAAGCGCAATCGCAGTTCTCTCAGTGCTGTCTCAGCTACACGCAGACAAGTTCTGGCTAGTCGCAAGTTTGGGTAGCTCGCAGGAGGCACGCGGTCTTGCCCGTGAGCTCGAAGCCGAAGGCGTGAGCACGCGGTACTGTAATGTCTGGGAAGGTGCCGGTGTACCAGTTGCATGGATCCTCCATGCAGGTGCGTGTCTATCGCTTTCTGCACTAGAGGTTCTAGGAGAGGCGAAACTTACTTTTGATTCTCCCCTCCAGGCGATACTGGTAGCCAGTCTGTCATCAACCACAATCCACAGTCACTTCCAGACATCCCACACGAAGAGTGTCTCGCTTCTGGGACCTTTGCTTGTCCCCAAGCATTACTTTTCTCTGGATATGCCACTGGCATCCCCTTTTCCCTCCCCGCCCCCACTGTCGCCAGTCAGCAATGCACTGGTCGAGTGGATACATTTTGAGGGGCGGTCTGTCAAGACGGCGTTGAACAACGTTGAAGGGGTACACAGTCTCGCACGCGACTGACGCTGGCGCTCACAGTGTGCATATAGCATAGACGTCGGCCGCCGCTTGAAGCAAGGAGTTGAAGCAGTGCGTGCTTTTCTCCCGTCTGCGAGTTGAACGTATTCAACTGACATCGCGCGAGCACAGTTCATCCCCCACGCTGACGTGGTCTTCCTCAACTGAACCTACACTCAAGCGTAATCCTCCGCCTATGCCAACGCACCACGAGCATTTCTGCTCGCGCTCATGCGTCTCGCGCCATCACACGCGCTGCTCGTCGCCTACTGGGGCGCCGACGGCGCTGCAGCGCTCTCCGTCCCAACGCGCGAATATTTCCAATCTTCGGGGTGGACGGCGACCCCCACGCCCGCGGGTGCCGCCTCTCCCTCCTCCTCTTCAACCATCTCCGCATCCACCAACGCCACCCCGTCTGCCCCACGCCGCGCGCCCGTCGGCAGCGGCGCCGAAGAAGCGGAGAGCGTGCGCACCGGGAGCGGCTTCTGGGCCGCGGGACACGACAGCAGTCACGGGAGCAGCGCATTTTCTGCTTCGCAGCTGCTCCAGCTGACTTCGCCGCAGGCAGACGACTCGGGGGACGACTCGGACGGCACGGAGATCGCGGCGGGCTGGAGTAACGACGGGTCGGGCGCTGCCGCGCGCACGGCGGTAGTTCTTACGCGGGGGCAGCAGCCATCGCAGCAGCAGCAACAGCAACAGCAACGGCAGCAACGGCAGCGGCAGCGTACGGACGACGCAGGGGCGCAGGATGCGTTCGTCGCGGGGATGATCTACGTGCTAAGTTGCCGGCTATTCCCCGGCGCGCCGTACACGCCCGGTCGCGCGGGCGCAGTGGAGGCGCAGCGGTCCGAGGGCGGGCGGTGTAAACTTGACGAGGGTCTCAGGTGCGCGCGCGCGAGGAGGTGCAGCAGTTTGAATGGATCGTTAACGGACACGTGCGGTATACCAGGTTCGCGACGGAACTTGCTGGGCGCAAGGCATGTCGGCGCGCGTGGGATGGGCTGGGCGAGGAGACGGCTCGGGCAGGGTGGTTCGACGGCTAGACAAAGGGTGCAGACGCAAAAAGAGCGCGTTTTCGTGCATCCGTGGACTTGCTTGAAACTTAAACTGTCGAGAGCCACATTACGACGACCCTAACGAAACAACTCGTAACATGATGATGACGACCAAACAAAACCTTTTTTTTTCTCGGTACAGTCACATCGCAGACGTATATACGCCTCTACCTATACATGAAATTCCTTCCTCGCGATTCAATACCCAGTCGGGGACACCTGTAGAGTACACTTAAAATACTTCCTCTTACTACTTCATTTAACAACCACTTGAACAAGAGACGAACGAACCTGAACCGGAGCTGCTCGGTTATGTCACGGTCACGATTCAGGTCAACCCGATAACCACTGCTTTCCCTTCTGCTCTACCAGCTCGACGGGCCAAACGTCCCGCCCTCCGGTACCGTCTTGGCTGGCACACCAGCATAATCCGCGGTCTTCGTGTAGACAGTATTGCCCCACCAGTTCTGAATGCTGTTAATGCCGATGGTACCATTCTTCGGATACTGTAGGGCAAAGAAGATCACAATGGCACCGATGGCATAACCTGCATTCAATCCAGCGGACAACACATCTGGAGAAAGCAAAGCGCGGCGTGATCAGGAACTATTGTTTGAGGTTTGTCGGGCGGAAAGAAAGCTAATCACAGTTGTACTTTAACCACCAGAAGATGTGGCGGCGACGGATGACGTAGTTGAACAGGAAGCAGATCAACACCCAAGGCACGTAGTTGATCGGCGTTGCAGGCGGCATCTGGGTCATGGCGTTAAAGATGACCGGGAAGTTGAGGTACTTTAGAAATTTCATCCTGAATTTCTTGTGCAGAGTCCACTGGATAAGGGGTAAAATGGCGCCGGCAAGGAAGGAGAAGATGAGACCGTAGTAGAGTTGACCATGCGAGAACAGACGCCGTGGTCCAATAACACCCCACTATGACCAAATATTAACGACTGAACCAGACAAAACGTCAACAAGGACAGTGACCTACCATGATCGATGAGGTGCCGAACACAGCGGTGCCAGGGCAAGTGAAGTTGTCTTTTTGATGAGGAGTGCAAATGTCTTCGATGTGGGAGAACATCCATGCTTGCACACCAAGTTGTACAGTGCCGGCAACAACGATAGCGACGATCTGACAGAAGAACATCGGACGGTGCGGGATCTTCATGTAGTGACCAAGTTTCAAGTCACCAGTGAATGATAATGCCTGAATCATGGTAATGGTGCCCCATGTCTTGAACATCATCATCGCGATTGGGCGGCTAGGCAGGGCATATCCGATGATGAGCTCCGTAATCACATTAGGTTCGACTTGAAAGGTCGTAATGGCCACAATCACACCAATCGGGATAATGTACACGAGCGCTTGACGTAAGGATGTCAATTGGAGAGGAAACATTATAAGCAAGGAAGCCGCACAGATCATGAGGGCAAGAACGAAAGCCCACACTGGTAATTCCGTATCCCACCTCTCGATGGTAGACACACCAAACGCGAATGTGGTCACTGCGAACGATTTCAGAATACAGGCAGATTTGACCTTTGTGACTGATAAACGCACAGAAGATCAAGAGATACCACCAATCAGGGACCTCCTTATAAACAGACATCAGACGAGCGTGGATATCAGGCTGATCCGAGAGCGAGCGACGACTTTGAGTCAAGATCTGCTTGCCGTGGTAGAGAAGGGTGTGCATGAGGACTGCGGTGATTGACGCGAATGAGAGACCACAAGTCATGACAATTGACATGGAAACGAAGGCAGGGCTGTATGACTGATATGCCTGGAGGTTGAACGAGCCATCGGCGTCGATGATCCGGGAGACATTGTATATATTCCCCGTGTTATCAAAGGACTGCGAGGACATCAGGGGTAGGTAAGCACTGTACCAAACGTTGGAATACTGGGTGGGTATGCTCAGAAATAAAATAAAATAAATGAAAGAAGAAATGAGGACCAACATAGAGGATAGGGACGAGGATCCAGTAGAAGAATATGAGGGTGATGCCAATGTTGGCAGCGGCCCACCATGGGACAACAAGTGGGGAGCCAAGGAAGGCGGTAATTACACCCCAGTCGAAGGTTATGAGACCCATACCTAGGCCGTGAGTGACACCGAAAATTTGGTTGATCTTGACATTGTTGGGGACGATCCAGCAGACCCACGAGAAGGTTGAGAGGCCAGTGAAGAGGTAGGATGGCAAGAAGTCTAAGATGAAACGAATTATGAGAAGGGTCAAGATGAAAATATGGAGAAAGAACTTGAAAGCTGACTGTAGAAGAAGTAGCCAATGAAGACATAAGTGAAGAAACCCTCTCTGGAAATACCATGTCGGCCTCGAGTGCCCGTTGTCTCTTGGGCGTGCAATGTATTGAAGAGCGCAGCGGCGGAGAGGTTGTAGGGCCAAATCATAGACGGTGGTGCGACGAGGATGCGCTTGCAAATGCCAGCAATCGATAAGCCGATCAGCTGGGTCGACATGACCAACAGCCACTGGTCTGTTTTTGGTGAAGAAACCGATCAATAGATGAAAATGGAATTCATTTGCAGATCAAACATACACACAAAGTTGGGCTGCTGATTATAGAAGACCCTCTGGACGGCAATGGTCTCGGACTGAAGGTGGTGTAAGAAACACGGCAAATAGCATTGCAAGATATTGCCAAATTCAGCACCCACAGCGTATGCGGGTCTACTGCTGGTGCTAGCCATGATTGTGACGATGACGTGCTCCTTAATCGTGAACGGTCCAGGGTTGAGGGACATGCCAAAGAGAGAAATCTTAGGCAAATAGCGAGCCCATGCTTTGCAGATAGGGTAAGTAAAAAGCAGGGGGATCATCTGTTCAAACGAGTCGGATCAGCATGAGGAAAACAGTTTCATTGGCCAATGAAGACGAGCCCAGGAAACCCAAATGCCAGGATATCTGAAGAAGAATAACTGGTTGACACCAGGGATAAGGACAGCCCAAATGATGCCAACGACCCAAGCACGAAAAGTAGACGAGGGCATCATCGGATCATCAGTGTTGGAGACCGCAGATCGAACTTCAGCGTACGGAGAATCATCTTGAAATATCGACCCAGTGGGATCGAAGTTAGGATCGTCATAGTCGTCTAAATTGATTCCCTGCGCATGACCGAGTTAGTTGGGTCATGTGAATCAACGAGAGAAATAGAACCGACGTCAACCTTCCCGAGGTGCTCGGGGTCACGCCTCTCGGGATTGACAGACCTCGTCCCGTCTTCGAGGAGGGACATGGTAAACTTTGCCGGAGATCACTGCGAGGAGTAGACAAAACTAGCAGTCTTATCTGGCTTAGCACAGGAGGGGAGCAGAGAGGCAGGGCTAGAAGACTGGTCTGATTACAGAGTTTATATGCAAGGAGGGTGAATTCCCATGGACAGCTGTTTACACGCAGACGAGCTGATTGCCTCAAAGCGGACACAGTAATGCCCTCCATTCTCCCAGGTGCGGCCGCGGATCTAGAACCGATACGTATGGGTCAAGGTGAGGATTTGTCCAGGCTTTCAAGCTGACCTCTGACCCGTGAGAAGCCGAGGAGGCTCTCTAGGCTCTTATAGATTCCGGTCAAAAGGCCCAGGTCAAAGCAGTTGCTATCATATTTAATAAGATCATCGCTCCTCCATCTGTCCAACCCATCGGCGAGGACGCTGAGCTCTGCGGGGTAGTCATTGCATCGCAGCTGCAGATGTCTCCCCCTTGGGTTGGACAAAGTCAAGAGATGTACCGGGCTACAGATGCACACACTTGTGACAGGTGACGGTGGTGGTCTGGTACTAGTAAACGTTTCGCGAGGAATTATTCTGGACGGGGCAGGGGACGGGAAGTGTGGAAAGGGAGTGGCACCAGTTGCTTTGCGGGATGATGCTGTACGTGCACCAACATCGCCCTCGGGTAGGTACAGCACCACAGGAAATCGACATTACTACGACTTGGGAAATGTTAAACAATCGAACACTCCTGCACCTACAGCACAAGCCATCTCCGGGGACCGAGGATGCAGCACGAGCGCGGTGTGCGTGTATGTTGTGCCTGGGCAGAAATAAGTAATTCTGATGACGCCATGCGCTGTACTGATAGCTTCGCGTTTGGTGGGTTTAGTCAGTCTGTCGGGCTTACACAGATTTGGGAAATAGAACCAGGAATGGTCATGGGAACCTAAAGCAAGAGCATTTTAGGGGTCTCAGTTTAGAAGGTTCCACATTGGATATTTGTGGGTGGATGTTTGCTACACTGTTCTGGGGGGCAGAAGGCGATTTGTTTACAGTACTCCAACCAGGAGCCAAGCAAAGGTGGTGTCATCCAAGTGTAAGAAAATACCGCTCCCGCCGCGGCGGAAATCATGAGGGAGGAGTAATCAAGTAAGCCCAGGAATGAATTGCTGATTTATTGGAAGTCATTTGAAGAAGAAGCTCCCGGCAGCAGAATGAGAATGGATGAGATGTAAGAAGCATGGTGGAAAGACTCTCATTTCCGAAAAAGGAATCAACATCACTCATCTGAGCCGTTTGAACTCCGTCCGGACTTTCCCGGGTGATCTGAGAATCGTACTACAGTATCATCAGAACGACAATTCTAATGTCGAGGCTAATGGTAAAATTGTTTCACACATCTGACTTTGAATCAAACGATCCGTGGGGCCCGCTAGGCTTCTCGTTGTTTTTCGGCGCACGACCCGACTGAATGATCCTCGGCGACTGACACGGCAGCCTGACCGAGCGGTCTGTGTACGCACCAAACTTCTCGGCGATGACACAGGAAGTGATGACCCACCTGTAACATAGCAACGCTACAAACCCCTCGTCCGCCGGGGCGCCACACCCACACGGCAATTATTCGGATTGGAGCGGAGAAGGGAGGAGAGGGTGATTAAGAACAGGACATACAGTTAAGCTACCGTACAACATAATTACGATTGCGCGCACGCAGACACCAGATCCCATCATCAGTAACCTCCGGAGAACCCAAGCCTGTGCCAAGGGGGAAAGCGGGGGAGAAACAACACCCTCCCCTATGCTTTACCAGCTCGACGGGCCGAACGTTCCGCCCTATGGGGATCATCTTGTACGACACGCCAGTGTAGTCGGTATTGCCCCACCATATCTGAGTATTAATATTGTTCAGACCGATCGCACCACTCTTCGGGCATTGCAGAGCAAAGAAGAGGACGGGTACTAATGGCATAAGCGGCCTCCAAACCAGCGGACAAAGCATCTACAGAAGCTAAGCGCGCAGTCAGAAACCATGGGCTTCGGCAGGAGTAGAGAAACCTCATCGCAAATTATATTTTGACCACCAGCCATAGTGACTGCAACGGAGGACGTAGTTGAACAGGAAGGGGATGAGCGCACAAGGTACGAAGTTCAATGGCGTCGCAGGCGGTATGGTGCCTGTGCCGTTGAAGATAATGGGGAAATTGAAGTATTGTAGGAAATCAATCACAAACCTCTTGTGCAGAGTACACTGGGCGAGCGGGGCGATCACACTGGCCCGGGAGAAAGAGACAGGGCCGTAGTACCGTTGACCTGCGAGAAGAGCCGTTGAGGTCCAATGACACCCCACCAGGGTTATAACATTAGCAAAATTCCAAGAACAGCGATTTACAATGATAGACGTGGTACTGAATACGGTGGTAGAAGGACAGATGAAGCCGTCTTTTTGATTAGGGGAGCAAATGTTTTCGATGTTGGAGAATATCCGAGTCCATGACTGCACACCAAGCTGCACAGTGCAGGCCACGACGGTCGCAACGACCTGGCAGACAAACATCGGGGCGGTTGTGGTATCTTCATGCAATGACTAAGTTCGAAGTCACAAGTGAATCCTAATGCATAAGTCATGGTAATGTAACCCTGTGCCTTGAACATCGTCATCGCAATTGGGTGGCCAGGCAGAGCATATCCAATAATGAGTTCCGTGATTACGTTAAGTCCAACTCGTTGCTCCATAATAGCCTGGATTACACCAATGGGGCCAGTGTAGACGAACGCTGGACGTAGGAATGTCAATAGGCAAGCAAACATCTAAGATGGTCTAGCAGACGCACAGATGAGCGGGGCAAGCACGAAAGCCCAGACAGTGAACTGTGTCTCCCACACCTCGATGGCAACGATACCGAACAAGAACATGGTCACTGCGAAGGACGTTAGCATACAGACGTGTTTGGCCCCAACAATTGATCTACGGACAGAAGATGGAGAGATTCCACCAATCTGGGACCTCCTTGTACACGGACATGAGACGAGCATGAATATCAGGCTGCTCGGAAAGCGAGCGACGGGCCTGAACCCAGATCTACTTACGATAGTAGAGGTAGGTATGCGTGAGGGTGGCGGTGATCTATGCGAACGAGAGACCGTAAGAAATGGCAAAGGTGGCGAAAGGAAGAAAGGGTTGTAATATGCCTGGAGGTTGAACGAGGAATGGACCTTGATGACTTGAGAGACACTGTATGACTTGCCCCTGTTATCGAAGGAGTGCGAGGACACCAAGGGCAGATGGGCGCTGTACCATGCATTGGTGTACTGCGTGCATGTGCTTAGAAAAGGTGAATGGGATGAAAGGAGAAATGAGGGCTAACATAAAGAACAGGGACGAGGAACCAGTAGAAGAACACGATAGTGGCGCCAATGTTGGCAGCAGCACAGAATGGGATGGGAGGGGGTGAGACGTTGAAGGCAATTTGACCCCAGTCGAAGGTTAGGAGACCCATGGCCAAGCCGTGCCAGTGAGGTGACGCCGAACATTTGGTTGATCTTGACATTGTTGAGAGCGATCCAGCAGACCCATGAAAAGCTGGAGAGGGCGGTAAAGAGATAGGAGGGAAAGAAATCTGACATGAAACGAATCGTAGAAAAGTTAAAGTCGCCAGGACGGAGAGAGGAAGCTGACTGTAGAAGTAGCCGATGAAGATGGAGTTTGGGTTTTGCTAGACCTATGGTGGCCACAGGGCTGAACCAATTGTGCGTCTGTCCATGGCCATTGGCGATGCTCGTTATTGAGTGGCTAAAGAAACCGTAGGAAGCCGTAGGATGCAATTGGTGTCTCCATCTTCAATTCTTCATCAGCACAGTCCGGGAATGCCGCTGAGCCAGACTGGCCTCAGACGAGTCTGGCCACATCTGAGTCTGAACTCCGTCCGGAATTTCCCGGCCGGGTGGTCAGTGCAGTAGATGCCGCCGTTGTCATAACAACTCGCTTCGATATCGAGAGAGCGCAGCATTCATCCCGACTATGGTTGTGGTTTATCTCTTTCAGTTGCATAGCATCTCATTTTTGTGCAGACCCGAAATGACAGCGCGTTGACAATACCGCGGGGCCTTGTAATCCGTGGTATTTGATTTGCAGTCCCTACTGCTGGTCATTTCAGTACTTGCACACATATTCGTACGTTGCGCCGCGGCTCACCGACAACAACTAAGAGAAGGCCCGGGTGCGTGTGTATTTTTGTTTTCTCCAGGCGCGCATACATGGGGCAGAGATTTCCCCATACGATCCGTTTCTCCTTCGATGATTACTTTACTTTCGCTCATAACTTAGGTGTTCGCTAACCCTACCCATTCCCCGCTACACGTCTTTTTCATGTCCGTGCAGTGCACAATGAGGGCAACGATCTGATGTGGACTCAGAACGGATCGGCCTGTATGACGTGCTTTTAGACCATCTAGAGAGATTGAGCGAGGAAGTTCTAGATTTGAGGAGTGCTAAGGATTCACAGAGCAGGGCGCATGTGAACTCACATACTAGGCTGTAGCGGATGGGCGGTGCATATTGTTTGGAATTTACAAGCTCTCAGCAGCATCGTTCATGGTGACGAGTAGGCGCACGCCTGAAGGCACACAAATTCGCTTCTCTCTCAAAAAATCCCGTCCACAACCGCCATAGTGGCCGTCTGATCTGAAGATACCAGGTCACTGACAGATTGTTCTCGTCCCGCCACTGGCTTCCTCCGCGTCAACATCAACCCATGTACCACCTGCCGCGCATACGCGGCCGATCTCGCAGTTCGGGTCCGCGTACTGTTTCACTTCCGCTCTCACCTCCTCGAGGAATCTGGCTGTATTCGTTGTCCATGCTCGCAGGTTTTGCGACGTCAAATCGAGGGATTGATCGCCTCGTGATGATCTGTGTTGGCAAGGCTGACCTTTAGGGTGGACATCAGCACCAGTAGCAGTTGTCCGAATCACAATCGCTTGTCCCGATTCAGAACTCATACAGAAATATTGTGAGAAGTACAGAGAAATGTTAGATTGAAAAAGACAAGAAACCAACACATATTCGGCTCGGGTCATCAAGGAAGGATTTGAAGGATTCGCGAACGCCGTTGATGGTCGGGCGAGTCTCAACACAGGTCACCGATCATGCGATCACGGTTCAAGTCTTCGGTGCTTATAGTAGGAGATTGGGATAATCGATTTTCGATCGCACCGAAAGGTGTACTCTGATGCATATTTGGCTATGGGGTTGCACTGTATGTACAGCCTACGTCAGTCGTGGAAAGCGGGGCCCGAGAGCAGATCTGTCACGTGGCTCACACTCGATCGCACGGAAGCCCTCTGATACCGCGGTCTCCTTGCTACTCGTCACTCTCTTGCTTATTGGTCTATGTATGTACATCAGCATTGTTGTACTGCTCTCTCCGTGTCATCTCCACGGGGATTGAACGCTCTTTTTAACACGCACACACCCTCTCTTCACATCCCGGTCTCGCACAGAAGTAATACGTGTCTAGCCGCGGAGGTGGCACACCGCGGTGCTCTCTATGTCACCCCAGCCACACACCAATGGATGTTAACTGGCTACAAGTCTGCCTAGCTGGGAAAAAGTCCGCGGTCCTATGCATGAGCTCAAAGCCGAAGGCTTGAGCACGCGGTATCATAAGGTCTGGGAAGGAACCGGTGTGTCAGCTGCTTGGGTCCTAGTAATATCTAACACTACGACTCGGATGAAGATGGGGAGGCTCGGGCACTTGAGGTACACTGACGGTGCACCCGAGCTGGGCCCGCGGTTGGAGTTGGAAACAGGTGACGCGGGGCGTGCCCTGAATGTGACGATGATGATGGGGTGTGCGTTATCGCACGCCACGGACACTGTATTTCGTGCATGTGTGATGCCTAAAGCCACAATCGCCTCGCTCCTATTCTCGCAACTCTCAGCGCCGCCTCTGCACAAGACTGCGCTGTCTCTTGTCCTGTCTAGCCTCTCATTCCATCGCCCCTGCCTCGTACCAGCGCTGCCACTGCGCGTCCTCGTTCCCTCGACGTATTTGTCACCAGATCCTCCGCCGGTGCGTTATCGTTTTCTCCACTTGAGGCTCTAGGGGAGGGTAACGTACTTTTGTTCCTTCCCTCCAGACGACACAAGTAGTTGGTCAGTCTTCAGACTTTTCATACAAGGGGTTTATCTCGCTTTCGCCACTTTGTATGCCCCTGAGCACTATCCCTCTTGAAGACTTTCCTTGGCCCCCTCCATCCCCATGCCCACTATCGCCCGTCAGTATTGCGCCGTCCGAGTTGATACATTTCGAAGGCGCTCTGTCTAGACGATGTTAAACAACCTTCGAAGGGACTCTGCGTGATCGACTTGGGTTTAGCATAGACGATGGGCGCTGTGAAGGAGGATCAAGGCAGTGTGTACTGTTTCCTGCTGGGAAGGTGAACATTTTCAATCGATTTGCGCGAATGCGGCTCACCCCCCATGCTGATGTGATCTTGCACCACCGAAGTTACATCCAAGCGCAATCCCCCCACGTATGCCAACGTACCATGAACCTTTCTCCTCGCACTCACGCGTCTCGCACCGCCACTCGCACTTCTCGTCGCCTGCCAAGGTACCGACGGCGCCGAGGTGCTTTCCGTCCCAACGTACAAGTATTTCTAATCCCCAATGTGGACGGTGCCCTCCCACACCCGCAGCGTCTTCCCCCTCTCCATCTTCCTCAATCTCCACCTCCAGCAATGTTACCCCATCCGCTCCGCACAGCCCGTGCATCGGCGCAGAGGAGGCAGCGAGCGTGCACAGCAGGAGCGGCTTGTAGACGGCGGGACCCAACAGCGGGCCACAGGAGCTGCGCGTCCTCAGTGCACCTGCGCAATCTGGCATCGCACTTACCTCGCCACAGGCAGGCGACCTGGGCGACGACTTGGATGTCACCGAGATCGCGATGAGCTCCAGTAGCGATGGGTCCGGCGCCGCGCGCGCATCGGCGCTTGCTCGGGCACAGCAGGCGATGTAGTAGCAACGACAACACCAGCAGCGCAGTGAAGATGCAGGCACGCAGTATGCGTTTGTCGCCAGTACGATCCACGCCTTCAGCTGCCGGCTGCTGCTCGGCACGCTGTACGCCCCTGACTGGCTTGAACAGCTTACTGACTAATGCTTGTGGGTAACGAGTTCGCGACGAAACTTGGTGGCCGCAAGGCACATCGCAGGCGTGGGCTCGGCGAAATGACTCGAGCGCGATGGTTCAACGGCTAGATAAACAGCCACGGAGATGCAAAACCACTGGGGCATGCGCGAATAAAAACGACTTGCCCCAAATACAGAAAATAAAAGAGCAAGGCGTACGCACCATCCAGCATACCCACAATTCTGTCACACGCAAAGCAACGAGGGCTGACCTTCATGGAATCTCGTAGAACAACCCAGAAGATTTATTAAACTGTCTGAGATGCCAATCTTTCTATCTTCCAGCTGAGCTTTGGATAACAGATAACACCAGTAAACGTTGCCAGGCCTCATCGATGCGTCATCCGTGACAGTTAGAGGCAGAAATAATGCCTAGGATTCATAATCACATTGCTAGAGAGACAGTCCTGATAGCTAGACATGATAGATTTGAGGAAAGCCCTCAGAATAGATAAAATCGTTATCATTCTCAAGGAAGGGATGGCGTTGACGGACGGGTAGTTACGTGGTTCCCGTACCAGTACCGTAGTATCCGGCATTCCCCGACCCGACTGTTTTACGACAGGCGCGGAGCCCTAGTTACAAGATGGAAATACACGCCCACTCCTTTCTTTTGATACCCACTGCATGTGACTGGTGCCCCCTTTTAGAAAGCGTGAAGTCCATTGGGTTCATCGCACAGCTACGTGAACTCCATGACCATATACAGACAGTGATGGTACCCTGCCACGTAGCCCACCGCTTGATCGTATGGAAGCCACGAATTCTGGCAATGCTTCGACATCAAGAGAGCACAGCTCTCGACCCCAATTATGGACCGTCTCTTTCCTACCCACTCACGACTTGGTGACAGCACCGCGGGGCCTCGGTGATCCACCGTGGTCTTCAACTTGCAGTTTCTGCTGCTCGTTATTCTTTTGCTTTTGCTTATCGGCACTTCCGCATACATTTGTCACGGTACTGTTACGCCGTGGCTCACCAACGATGATTCGAAATAGTCTGGGCGAAAATTTTCGTTCTTAAGGTGCGCATACACGCAGAGATCTTCTTCACAATTTTCTTTCTCCCTCTTCGTTTATCTAGGCTTCCTTTGCGGTGTATGTCCTCACCCATAAATCACATATTCGCCAATTTTAGCCGTTTCCTGCAGCTTCCTACCTCATTTATCGTTATATTTTTCACGTCCGCGCTGACTGGTACGTCCTGTGTATGCTTCACTCGCAGAAACACTTCGAGGTCCGACTCGGATCGAATGAGACTTTCTTCCATTTATCCCTATTCACTGCTCGCTTACCGAAATCGTCACCCCAATCCAATGCGCGTCTGTTTAGACCTCAAGGCCCCAGGTAGCCTTCTTCGACTCGATTTCTACATCGGCCCTTTCATCATCATCATGGCTCTTTCTGGCACCCCCAGGGCTTATATGCATGCACAGTCATCTCGTGCCACCGAAAATGACCGCTTTTCATCGATGGCTTCAACAATTGACCTGGGTGCAAATATCCGACGATCATCTTCACCTTACTGACACACAAGTCTTAACACTCAGATCTATTTATGATTTGGCAGGTGCCTCTCCTATCGCTTTCAGGACAATTTATTTAATTTCATGGACCCCTTAAAATACGTTGTCTCAATTGCAGCTCCCCGTTCCGCTGTCCGGATGCCTTCCATCGCGGGCACAGTCAGGTACTGACATGTGGGAGAAAGTCATCTAATCCTGTATACATCGATCTGATGTATGAGTATGAATAGTAAACCAATGATTCGCACCCGCCGGTGGAGAAAGCGTGAAGACTTACAAACAACCCCCCTTAGAACCCCAGCTGGATGCTTGTCATGCTCAGTAATCAAACACATTATTGTCAGCGCGAACAGCTTCGTATAGCACTCAATATGTCGAGAAAGTCAAGACGGGCCCCGATGCACTTGAAGTGTGTCCGTACTGGTTTAAGATGTCTCACGGCCCCGGTGCGATAGCACCGACGGTCCCAGTCCCTGACGGGCCTTCATATGATGGTCTTCAAGTTGCTCACGTCCGAGATCCATCACATGCCGTCTTGTCACGACTCGCAGGTGGGCAGCACGCGCGAAGCAGTGAGACGACATTTGATGTCGAATTAGACCAGTGTAAGGTCAGCGTGTCCGCTGCCCCCGAATCGCACATTTCGTACACTTCGCCCTCAAAACCGCTAACCTCGGTGATGCCGCAACGGCCCTCGCTCCTCGGTGCGCCGCCAAGGCTACCGCCTCCGCACCCTCTGCCGCCCTGCTCGCGTGTACAACGCCACCACTTGTCTCGCTTATCGCTTTGTTTCTCTTAGATTACCTTGCTGTGCCGCCTCGCGCACCGCTAGAACTTTGCGCCTCGGCCAGCTACGTGCCTCATGTTTCCTATTGCTCTTGTCCGCTTTTGGTATGTTTTTTTTATTTCTCTATCGTTCCCTGTGTACAGGTTGCAGTGGCGTCTCGTGATGATCTACTGAGGGTGCACCCCCTTTCGAAACCTTTTGTGTTACCTGTTCTGCCTGGTTTATCGATCCTGACCCCTCGTCTCCATTCTTCTGTACATGTCTAGTTTTCTGCGCGGGCATCGTGCCCTTTCTCTATCTCAGGGTCTCACTTCTGACCCTTACACTTTACTCTCTAACCCGTCCTTTTCGTGCCCGCATAGTTCGTACTGGGGTCGTCCCTGTTGGCGACCGCAGATCGGCCTTCGTGGTAAGGAGATTCATCTTCAAGTAGCGTTGCAGTGGGATCGAATGTAGGATCGTCATAGTTGTCTAAATCAATTCTCTGAGCATGGCCGAGTTAGTGATGAGGTCACCGGAATCAATGAGAGAAATTGAACCGACGTCACCGTTCAGTGCTCGGGGTCACGTGTCTCGGCCTCAAAACTGACAAGGTCACTGCGACAGCCTGAGCAACACAATCACGGTTCGAATAAATGATTCCCTTCAAGTTGTCAAAAGGATCGATTTCGCTTGAGTATCTAAGTTATTGAGCACAGGCACACGACCTGACAAGGCTGAGTAGAATAGCCATCAGCATGTTCGTCTCACTTGTGTCGCTGTGTCGACGTTGGCCATGTGTCGCCTCTGCGGCCCTTCCCCGACACCGACTGAGCCACCCTCTACCAATCCTCTGCGCGTTGTTGCCTCTGGGACCCTCTTTCTAACCCACACGCTCTCCCTACCACCACATCCAGGTCCTACACAGTGTCACAGACCGTACGCGCTC
>QLOS01004684.1:0-11155 GCA_003313725.1 Russula sp. MG48 | reverse complement strand
CACAGTCCGGTAGTCAGATCATCGCCATGGGGTAAGTACGCGTAAACGAGGTGGAGTAATAGCTGGTAGGTAATGGTAGTGAGTCAGGAAGTGACAGGGTGACGTCACATCACACCACCGCCCGTTCTGTCCAAGACTCCGGGCCGGAAGTGGTGTGCGTGTGACGCACCCTGTATTGGAATATGAGTTGTCTAACGTAAAACTGTACCTGCCACTTTTTGTCCCTACACCAGGCCAACACGTGTGACACTGCCCCTCTCCTTAGGCGGCTGGTCCGCCAGCCCGGCCTCCCTTCCTCGCCGTCATCAGTTCCCGCCGCTGCACGTACTTCACTTGCGATGTCACTATCTCCCCATACGGGTTCACCAGGGTCGTGACCATCGCTACGGGGATATCTTCTGTTCCAGGACAGAGGTGAGGGGGTTCGCTCAGCGCTTTCGGCCATCCCTTGTACAGCCATCGTGCTATCATCTTCTGCGGAGCCCACTGCGGCCATGGGTGCCGCAATCTGGTCTCTGGGGGCTTCCTCAACGTGGTAGGTGGTGCTGATGGTGGAGATTCCGGAATCGTAATTTGCGATGGCGATGGCGACGCCGGGGATCGGGTTTCCCGCATATCCCTGCTCGTCGTAGTAATTTTGCAGGGCCGCAAGGCAGGCTTCCCGCGACGTGTAGGGGCTGCTGTTGTCGTGCCATGGTTGCAGCGATGGCGCCGAGCCATGGATGATGTCGAGGATGGATTCATGAGGGGAGGAGACATAAAGGTGGAGTGCGTTGGCTGGTCTGAAAGCCATAGGGTGTCCTTTGTTGTTTGCTTCTCCTTAAGTACCATGCTTTGGATGGCCGTGGGATTCTGCTCGTGGAATTCCTTGATTCTTTCTGGGGCGTTGCTTACGTGCGAGGCTGGTTCCCAAGTGTCTTCGGCTGTAGAATACCCTTTCCAATGCACCCAGTATTGGAGCTCCTTCTTGCGCCCATATCGTCGAGACACCACTATCTCTTTGACTTCGTATTGTTCTCCCCCCTCGATCATGTCGGGTGGAGGTTCAATGAAGTTGCGCCCGTGCTCCTCCATTTCCTTATATGGTGACAGGAGCGAGGCATGGAAGGTGTTGAAGATCTTCCATTGTGCTGGCAGGGCCAGCTGATACACCACCGGCGAGATCACGTTCGTGATCGGAAAAGGGCCGTAGCGCCTTGCAGCTAGCTTGGCGGTTGGGTGAAACAGTTTCAGATTGGTCCCCTCCAGCCACACCTTATCCCCGATTCGATAGGTCTTGAACGGACGCCCCTTTTGTCCTTTTTCATTCCGCAGTAACATGATTTTCTGGGCGTGCCGGATGGCCTCCACCGCACGCTCCCTTAAGTGTTTCAAATATTTCCCCTGCTCAGCGACTGTGGGCAGCTTTGATGTTGATTCTTCCGTCATGCGTATGTTTGGGGTGAAACCGATCAGTAGTTGAAAAGGGGTGAATCCTGTGGTGGAGCTTGGCCAGGTGTTGTGCACATACTGGGCAAGTGGAAGCCAATGAGCCCAGTCATCCTGTTGGGCGTTGCAGTAGATCCTTAGGTATTGCTCTAGCCACTGATTGGTCCGCTCTGATTGTCCATCTGTCTGTGGGTGATATGCCATACTGATGTTTTGTGAGATCCCCAGAATACGGCATAGTTCCTTTGTGAAGTGCGAGGTGAAACGAGGGTCTCTATCAGAGATGACCCGTTGCGGTATTCCATAATGTGGGAACACATGCTTCGCGTATAAGGCCGCGACCCCTGGTCCATCAATCGTTGTGTTACATGGGAAGAATAATGCCGCTTTTGTGGTGTCGTGGTCAGTGATCGTGAGGATCGCGTTGTGTCCTTGCGAGTTGGGTAGTTCGACTATGAGATCCAATGCAATTGTCCCAAACGGCGGCACTCCTTGCCCCGGTGTGATGGGAAAGAGGGGTACTTTTGGTTTTGTGGTTCCTGCCTTTGTCGCTTGGCAGGTGGCGCACCCTTTCACATATGCTGTTACATAGTCTTGCATCCTTGGCCACCAGTAATCCTGGGTGACTGCCTTGAGGGTCCGCGCGATTCCAGGGTGGCCCGCAGTGGCGTGATCGTGATACGCCGCTACCAGTCTGCGTCTCAGTTCCGTGTTTCCGATTACTACCGGCCGTCCTCCTTGTGTCCATCCTTTCGCATCTTCGATCATGGCATACTTTTCTTTCCATGTCGAAACGTCCTCATGGCCCTGCTGTGCTTCATAGACCTCGCGTTCCAGGTCTTCCAGCGCCAGGGCTCGGCAGAACAGCTTGTCCGGTAGTACTACCATTTGCTCGTTGTCATTCTCCCCCTCGTCCAGCCCTGGCCACCTTGACAGATGGTCAGCTCGGTTGGTCGCCCCCGGCTTGTGCAGTAGTTGGAAGTTGTATTCTGCAAGGTGAGGGATGTATCTCGCCACCCGCCGATTGATCTTGTGCGGCTGTCTGTAGTATTGAAGATTCTTGTGATCTGTGTAGACCGTGGTGACTAATTTCGCTCCTTGCAGGATGTGTCGCCAATGTTCTAGTCCGTTGACAAGCGCTAGAAGCTCCCGATCATAGACATCGTATCTGCGCTCCGCCGGGTTCAGGGCTTTGAAATGATACCCTACCGCCTGCATTTTTCCCCTTTGGTCTTTCTGGTATAGGATAGCCCCTAGGCAGTATTGGGAAGCGTCCACCTCCAGGATGAATTCCTTATCGTAATTAGGCCGTTTGAGGACTGGGTCACTTGTGATGATTTTCTTTACTCGCTTCACAGCTTCTGTGCATTCCGGGGTCCATATGAAAGGTACCCCTTTCTTTGTGAGGTGCTGCATGGGGCGCATGATCTCCGCATACCCTGGGATGAATGGGCGCTGGTAGCCGAACACTCCCAGTGTGCTCCGTACTTGTCATACCGTGTGCAGCGTTTCTGGCCAATCGGCGAGACCGTTTCTTTTTGTGGGGTCAATGCGTATGACTCCTCCCTCGATTCTGATTCCTAAGTAGTCCACCTGTTGCTGATGGAAGGCGCACTTGCTTAGTTTGAGGAAGAAGTCCTCTCGTGCGATGGTGTCCAGTACCTCATGCACTATGCGCGTGTGTAATTCTGGATCATCTGTGGTAGCGATGAGGATGTCGTCCATGTACACAAACACCATCCCGGGGTACTTGATCATTAGATTGTGAAACACACGATCCATAGTTCTTTGGAAGGTTGCTGGCGCATTAGTCATGCCGAAGAACATCACCGTGGGCTCATACAATCCGTCTGGCATTTTGAAGGCCACTTTCCACCTGTCCTCAGGTCGAACGTGAATATTGTTGTAGCCATCCCTGATGTCCAGGGTCGTGAATAGTACTTTCCCATGCAGCTGTTCCAATATTTGCTTGATTTGTGGCATCGGGTAGACGTCCCACTCAGTCCATTTATTCACTTCTTGGTAGTCCTGTATCGGTCGCAATGAACCATCCTTCTTTTTGATGTAAAAGAACAGTGTGGACCACCAGGAGAGGCTGTCCTTAATTCTTTCCAGTACTTTGTTGGTGTGCACAAACTGCCTGGAGGCCAGCCGCTCCATTATTGTGAGCGGATACACCTTACAATTAAGCGTGTCAGGTGCGCCCAGCTTGATCCGAATCGCGTGATCCTCGGGCCGGGACGGCGGGAAGCGTTGCACCGCTTGTTCATCGAACAGCCACACGTGCCTTCGGTATTCCCATGGTAACCTTGCTTGGTCCTGTTTGGCTTTCTTTGCATGCTCCTGGATTGCCCATCGTTGCGTGTGGTGTCCCAGCAGATCCCGAGATGGGAACAGAGTGGTGAAAGCTATTACCTCGTCCCCTTCTTCCCATGCGTCGTCCTTCCTTGCCGCCTGGATGATTCGGGCCATCGTTCAGTGTCGTGCCCACTTGAGCAGCACGGTTTCTACTCGTATCTGGGGGCCATGTACTTGCTTTTTCTTCCAGTCGATCGGGGGGTTGAATTCTTCCAGCCAAGGGAATCCAAATATCGCACGGTCGTGTCCCAGGCTGGTCACATAAAATTTGAGGAGGTGTTTGTTACGATCGCGCTGCCTTTGCGCACTGACCCAGCCCTTATGCGGTCCTTAGGACTTGCAGCTGGTTACCTGACAAGACAAGGATGGAATCAGGACCTCCCTGGGAGGCCCTACATTGAATGCAGACTGGCTACACTACGGACATTGGTATGGACATTGATTTGGACTGATTAGGAAGGAGCTCCTAGCCTCATGCTACGAGCGCATGGTTGTGGTACCCACATGGCACCTGCAGGTGCAGGCGTGCAGCACATCACCTCGGCACATCACAGCACGCTGAAGGCGTGTTCCCTAGGTCTTAGGGTGTAGTGCAGACGTGTTCCGGCGTGGATGCAGGCCGCGCGTCCTTACGATAACAGTTTCTTAGCTGATTGGACACTTGGACTGACCCTTGACATCATACTGTACGCGCGTCCATCAGATTGAACTAGAACGCTGCCGCGCCCTTATGGCGTGTGCTCTGGACTCTTATGACGACATGGGCCCTATGCCCTGACACTTACGCGTCCCTCTTAATAGGGGCCTGACTAGTTTACTATAAGTAGTACGCATTTCTGTCATGTAGCAGACAGACTCGACCTCTTTGACAATTCAGCCTACTTGACCCTTGGAATCCCTGCAGTGGGAAGCACCCCAAGGCTAGAACGAACCAGAACAGACCTTCAAGGACCACCAGTACACTCCGCTCTTTGCTCTATCCCTCTCTTCTCCTCCCTTGTATTCAGGGAACCCTTGGTCTTGAACCCCTTGCGCTTGTGCACTCCATTGTGCTTGCGCCACTTGTGCACTAGTGCACCTCTGTTGGCCTACGTCTTGTGCCATTGCAAACAAGAGAAGAACCTAATCCAAACGTCCACAGTGCATGCAGCGCTACCACGAAGCAGGACTTGGGCTGAACCAAGTCCCCAATAAGCAAGTCGCTTAGAACGCCCAAGGCTGAGCGTAACAGTGTTCCTCCTTTCCTCTGAACACCCTGAGGACGCAGTATTTGGTGAGTGTTCCTCCAGCGTTTTCGGTACCATCCACATTGAATACTCTTCTAGGTTCTGCGAGCGGGTGCGTGCCGATGCCAAGCCGCTCCACCGTTCGGTAGTCCAGGAAATTTTCGGTTGCGCCGCTGTCGATCAGCGCTTTCTCTTCGGCCTTTCCTCGCACGCATGCAAATTCGAAGGGAACTTCTATTGACCTTTCCCCTCCCAGATACATGATATGCGAGCCAAGGGCTCTAGTCCAGGCCGGTTGACTAGAGCCGTCTAGAAACCCTTCAGGATAAGCTCATCTAACAATGAATCCTTTTCTTCCTGATCCATTCCTCTGATTTCTTCTGCCAGTTCTTCCTTCCTATCCCCTTCATCTATGGTGGTGGTCCGCGCGGTCATCCCTTGGTTCCCGTGCGTGCCTCTATTTGTGCTTCCCTGTGCATTTCCTGCTTTCTTTGGGCAATTTTTACTAATGTGCCCTTGCTTTTTACAGAAAAAGCACTTTCCTTCATTCTGTAGTGTCTTTCTCTCGTTGGCTGTGAGGGCGTCCACTCGGGCCGCGTCGACATCCATTGGTACAACACCGGAGCGCCCACCTGTTCCGCGATTTCCCGCAGCGTTCTGTGTTCGTCCAAGGGCCTGTCGCCAACGCTGCTGCGTGGCCTTGTTGCCCTTGCTTTGGTAGGTGCTTAGACTTGATCGCACCTCGGCCCATAGCTCGTGCTGACGGCGTGTAGCGGTGTGCCAACCATTCATCGTGGTTGGTCGTGGATCCGTTTTCTCCAGCACGGCTTTGTGGAGTCCGTCGCACAGCCCTCGGCGGAACTGCGTGATAGTACTGACATCATCCTTTCCCCATCCTGCCAGTGCGTGCCAGTGTTCGAACTCAGCGATGTACGTGTCTAAGTCGTCTCCTTTCATACGGCACTGTAGTAACCTTTGGTGAGCATTTACTTTCTTTGTTGTATCGGTAAATGCCACCTCAAAGTCTCTTTTGAACACCTCCCACAGATGTTCGTCGCTGGGGAGGGTCGCATGTTGACCTGTCGTGCATCGGTCCATGTCGTCCAGCACTCGTTCCACCCAGTCGTTGACGTGGGGTCCTCGGATGTAACCTAGCGCCAGCCCGACGCGATCGTAGGTGGTGTCCATGGCTTTATTTCCTCTATTTGCCATTTTAAAGATGCGAAATTCCCTCAGGAATTGGTCGCTCTTGGATCGATCACCATCGAATATGGCCGGGGGGTTTCCCCTGAGCCCTCCACCATTTCCTCCCCCTGCGCCCATTGTGGTAGAGCCGATGGCCGCTGGGGGTCCACCGCCGCCTCCTCCAGCCCACGGTCCCGCGCTCCAAGGTCATGTTCCCATGAAGACTGGGTTGGCTAATCCTGTAGAGCGAATGCTGGTAGTTGGGAAGACTGGGGCTTTCCCTTTGGCGATTCCAAATATGGAGGTGCCACCGATGTGTCCTAACGCTTGTGGGGCAATCATCGGCGTTGGCGTGGGTGGACGGCTTCGCGCTGCTTCTCTTCCCGCCGCCATGGTCATTGTGGGGGTCTGGCCATATTCCGGCAAGGGGGCTCTGAAGTCTCCAGGATTGATACTGGCTACTTGTTCCACCTGTGCTGACAGCATTCTTTCTTCCAGATCTAGGCTTAATCCTCCTGGCATGGGCGAGTCTCTTCTTTTTACTATCTTCTTCTCTACCAGGCTGCTGGTTTGTTCTTGTGGCGCATCGCTCTTGTCACTGTTAATCCTTTTGATCTCTTGTGGTGAGTGCAAGTCTGTGCGCTTTCTATTTGCTGGGTGCTGATCGTCATATTCTCTCCACCAGCCCACATTCTCTGTTCCTTGGTCGATACGCATGGTCACCTTGGTGCGATAGCCGGTGGCTCCCCATCGCAGCTCGTACCATTGGTCATTGATAAACTCAATTGGCACTTCCGCTCCCGTTGCGGTGAGGAGGTGATACGCGCTCCTCCCCGGTTCTGCGTATCCCACCCAGTATGCCCCTCCCGCGACGTGCGAGGGGAGGTCATCTTCTGTACGGGGGTGGATTACCTCCCATCTGTCTCCCGCGAAGTCGATCGTTTGGGTTGACATTCTCTTCTTCGCTGGAGTCGGCCCAATGTCGGTGCGTATTTTCTCTTCTCAAAATTTCTCGTGCGCTGAAGATCCCTTCTACGATTGGCTCTTCCCTTCTGATTCTAGATCTCCTTCTAGCGTCGTTTAGTAACTGCTGCAGCAGTCCTACGTCCTGCGTCAATTCTATAGTTAGGATGTCGATTTCTTGCTGACTGTGAAACGCGCGCGCCACAGCCAGGTTGGTAATTATGCTTCTGATACTTCTTTCTAGGCAACAGAGGATGGCTAGGTCGGTATTCGATAGTCGTACGAGGACGTGAATGAATGAGTCAAAGCGCGCGTATTCAGTCGCCAGTGTGGATGACGATATCTTCAAGATACTCTTGGTATTCAAGGCCTAGGAGTCCCAGGACGAGTAGCAAGAGTTGAGTTCTGAGGTGTTGAAGGAGTCGGGGAATAGTGGTTTAGTCCGTAGCACGAGATGTCGTCGAGATAGGTTAACACCCCAATCAACAGCCTTTCTTTTTCGTGCATGATTTTGTCTACCACGCTGAGCAAATATTCTTTGTAAATCCGAGCCGCGTCAGGTTCTCTGGTTCCTCTCAGAAGCCTGACATGTTACGGCTCGAGGGGCCGTGGGCACGACTTGTGCAACTAGGCGTGTGGCGAGAGCGAACACGTGCGAGGGCAACGAGCACGTGGTCCTGAGCGAGACACTTCCAGTGGTCTCGATGACGTCAGAGTGAAACAGGCTCTTCGGAGTAGAACAACTAAGTCACGGGTGCGTGTGACTTCGAGGTTCAAAGCTAAGTCGTTGCAGCCGACTTAGAAGGGCGTGAGAGCGAAGCAAGATAGTGCTAGGCAAGCACTAAGGCGAAGCAGGGACAGGGAGGCGGTGGGAGCGTCTTGAAGCGGCAAGCTCAAGAGTCGAAGCAAGGTCAGGTCTCGATTAAGAAACTAAGTCAAGCTTAAGGCTTGACTGGCGCAAAGGGGGCTCCTTATATAGGGAGCTACAAGAGGGCACGTGCTAACTACTACCTGAGTCATAACGATGGTAGTGAGTCAGTCCAAGATCCGGAACTAAGTATAGTAGTGGAGCGATGGCCACATCGCTCCACATGAGTCACGCACGCTCCACAGGCGTCATATCGTACAGTAAGCGGGTTGGAGTCAGCATGAATCACGAGTAGGTAAGAGTAAGCATAGAGGCGTAAGCAGTAAAGGAAGACGGTCCGCAGTCCGCAAGGGAAGTCGTAACAGTACGCCCTCCCCTAAGGGACAGCTGCCACGCTGTTAGTCAGAGGTGGCGGGCTCACCGGACAGGGCACGGCCGGCATCGTTGGCATCGGGGGAGGACTCAGGCGGACAGGGGCGCTTGCGGCGCAGCATGTGAATGACGTGTTCACGGACAGGGAGGGGGCGCTCGTGCAGGAAGTGGACGTGGGGCGGGACGTGGACGGGGAGCGAGGCGACGACGTCGGTCTGGTGAGTGGCGGGGCGACCCCGCAGCCAGTAAGACATGGAGGGGAGGATGGGGCGCGCAAGGATCTGGTCCAACTTGGGCCCGATGCGTGAGTTGACAGCTGCATCGTGGAGACGCACTTCGACGACACGCAGCTGATCCCTCAGCGCGTGGCGGTGGCGCACTAGGTCAGCGTCCCGATCCAGCTGGAGGGCGGTATAATCGGCGCGGCTCTGGGGGGGTGCCCAGCAGGTGGTGGTACTCGTGTTCGACCTGGGCATGGAGCTTGTGGATGAGGTGGCGGTAGCAGTGAACTTCGGCGATGACGCCGGTGTCGTTGAGGCCCTCGAGGAGGCGGTCCACGTGGTGGCGGTACTGGTGATCGCCCTCCAGTGCGGTCATGTCCCAGTCGTCTATGTTGGCGAGGTGAGCATCGGGACGAGGTTTAGCATGGAGGGGCTCAGCGTAAATGGGGGACGTCGTTGTGAGACGTCCCAGGACGAGGGGCTCGGCGAGGCGGGTGAAGTGGGCGTAGAAGGTGGCGGGGACTAGTCTGTTGTTGTGATCGGGGACAAGGATATTGTCCCGCTCACCTGCGTTGTCGACAAGTCGATTCCATCGCAGGAGATAACCATCGTAGCCGAGCGCGTTGCCCGACTGACCATGGCCTGGGCCTCCGCTGCTGTGACCGTGGGCGCGTGGAGCTGCTGGGGCGGCGGCGACTCCTCCTTGACTGATAGGGGTGGCGGCGACGTTTGCGTAGCTGCGTCGGCTTGAGTATGAGGGGGCAGGGACATCTGCCGGCGGCAAAAAGTGGACGGCGCAGGCAAGGTCGTTGTCGGCAGATGGAAGTACGGAAAAGACGGTGGCTCCGATGGGCGGCGCGCCCCTAAAGCAGGGGTCGGCTGGCGCGGGCGGATGAAGTCCACTCTGGGAGGGCGAAGCGGCAGGTACTGAGGGGTTGGCAGGCGCTGAGGGGAGGCTCGAGACGGGGGAGGCGCTCCAGGTAGCATGGCCGTCGTCGATCTGGACGGGGGCGTTGCAGACTCCGCAGAAGTTGTCCGAGCTGAGTGGGTGGTCTGAGAGGTCTGGGGCGGAGTGGAGGCTGGGGGCGGATGTGCTGCCACGAGCAGGAGAATCTCGTCCAGAAGTTGGTCCGCTTGCTCCATTGCTGTCATCGTCGTCGTTGCTGGAGCTGCTGTCGTCGATGGTGAATATGCGGGCGGCGAAGGGCGTTGCTGGGCGATGCTCCGGGTGGTCATCCTCGGTCCTGGACTCTGACGGGGTCGGCGATGCAGGGGCGGCGATGTTGACGACTTGGAGGGAAGGCTGTTGGTCTTTCGGCGAGCCATTGGCAGACATAGGCGACGAGTAAGCAGGTGGGGGCGAGCTGGGAGTGGTGGAGGTAAGAGAGGGAGATGGGGTTTTGAGTGCGAGCAGGGCGTGTCTTATATAGGCGTTTCTTATCACTGTGGGGTTATCTCGGTGGAATTGGCGGACTAGGTTCAAAGAATGTTTCAAGTTCACCCGAGGTTCCCACGTATCTTCTGCTGCGGAGTACCCTTTCCATCTGACTCGGTACTGTGGCTGTTTTGTTCTTCTGAATCGGCGGTATTCCAGAACGGCCTCGACTTCGTACTCTGCTTCTCCATCTATGACGTCAGGAGGCGGTTCTGTGAAGTTCGGGCCATGTTCGTTGGTTTCTATATACGGGGTGAGGAGGCTGGCGTGGAAGACGTCGTGGACGCGGCGTAGCTTCCACTGTGGGGGGATGGCGAGCTGGTACACTACTGGGGAGAGGACTTTGGTAATGGCGAAGGGACCGTAGCGTCGTTGAGCGATTCTCGCGCTTGGTTGGGTGATGTGGATATTCTTCCCTTCGAGCCAGACTTTCTGTCCTTGGGCAAATGGCTTAAATCGCGCTCCCTTCCTGGAGCTGATGAGGGTCTGGGCGTTGGTGATGGCGGTCTGCACTGATTGCCGACCTTCTTGGATGCGGTCTAGGCGTTCTTGGAGCGTCGGCATTTTCTCGGATCTTTGTGGCTGGTGAGCACGTGGTATATGGCCCATGAGGAGTTGGAAGGGCGCTTGCTTGGTGGTGCTGCTGGGCCAGGCGTTGTGGACGTATTGGGCAATTGGTAGGAGCGTGGCCCAGTTGTTCTGCTGGTGGTTGACGTATATGCGGAGGTATTGTTCTAGCCATTGATTGGTGCGTTCGGACTGGCCGTCTGTCTGAGGGTGGTAGGCTGTGCTAACGTTTTGTTCTATACCGAGGGATTTGCAGAGTTCCCTCGGGAAGTGTGAGGCGAAGTGGGTTCCTCTGTCGCTAGTGCTTCAAGGTCCGGTCCTATGGACCGGAAAATAACCGGGGACCGGACCGGACCGGGCTGGTTGTAACCGGACTGCGGTTACGGTCCGCCTCGGTTAGCAGCGGTTACCGGTTACGGTTCAGCGAGATCACGCACATGTCCATAACCGGCCATGACCGGTTACAACTGGTGCGGACCGGTCCTCGTGCGACGCGTCGCCTCACCCTTGCGACCCACTTGCCGCCTCATCG
>QLOS01004676.1:358-11814 GCA_003313725.1 Russula sp. MG48 | reverse complement strand
CCAGGTCCGTTCCATCCTGGTATCGTTGGGAAGGGGCATAGGCCCCTCGGGTGATCGATGTGGAGGCATATGCCGCAGTGGTAGGGAGGGTCTTGGTTGTGCTGGGGTGTCAGGGATGGTGCAGGTCAGTGGGTTGGTGGGGGATGCGTTCATGAGGGTTTAAACAGTCTGTATTTCACAAGGGGCTTGGTAGGGTACATGGGTTGTATGGTATATAATAGTTAGCTGACAGGTATCACGATGAGCGGGGCAGGTGTGCCAGCGGATTGGTAGGGGTGGTCGACGGTGTTCGATGGCGATGATACGGAGGTCGGACCCGGTGAGGGGGGGCACGGGTCCGTGTGCGTGTGCGTGTGTATGTGCGTGTGGCATTGAACAATGGAGGGTATTCAGGGTCAGCGCCTTTGTCGATGCGCTTGCGTGGGTGGTCTTTCATCGCTAATCCTGTCAGGTACTTTGGTGGCATTGTGGTGGGTTAGGATTTAGTTGTTCTGGTGGGGTCAGCGGTGGTGGTGGTGGAGCGTCAAGGAGTTGGTGCCGTTGGTGGGTCAGTAGGTTTGGGGGGATGCGGTCATGGAGGTTTACTAGTCTGTATTTCACGGGGGGTTGGTAAGGTACATGGGTTGTATGGTATATAATAGTTAAGATTGTCGCCGGTGGGCGGGTGTCCATGGTGGGACGGTGTGAGTTGGTATAGGGGAGAACCTCTCGATCAAGTCATTGAACACATGCGGGAAGCCATACAAATGTGTCCTTCCGGGTCCGAGTCTCACAGGGCTTCCATCCCATTGGCACGAACTCTGGCGGCTCGCTTCATGCAAACCAATTCGATCGGAGATCTTCGGGATGCAATAGTTTTGGTTGACAAGGTCATCGCTTCTCATCCCCTCGGAGATGAGCAGAGTCCAGACAAGCGTGATGCACTGTTCCTTGCAGCAGACCTTTCTGTCGTCCAATCCAAGGTGTATGGAGATTTGCAAAATCTAGAGGAGGCAATATCTCGCGTTCGAACCTCGCTCGTCTGTCATACCCCCTCAGACGATCAACATCGTATCCTCACTGGGTATCTGGCCGATCTCACGGAGAAGCGCTCAAGCTACTTTCATCTCACGATGCCTCCCCAGTGAAGTGCGTACGATTAATGCACGCGCGAGTTCGAGAAAATGGGACAGGAGCACAGATAGGGAAAAGAGAGACAAGGGGAAAGGAATTCACGTCGACACGTTTGCTTAACGAGGAGGAAGTCCTATACGGCTATAGCTTTACTTCACTGCCCTTCAACAGGGCTTCTACTGTAGCTTATATACCGGGGCGTGATATTACGACTGAGGCACAAACAAGAAGGGGAAATAATGATGGTAGTGTAGGGAACGAATTTGGCTTGTCAAAGAAAGCGGCGATGTATGAAGGCCTAGGATGCATGCGGAGGAGGGGAACAGACTAGGTATCACGGGCGCTCCGAAGCACCTCATTCCGAGCGTAACGGCATGTCTCGCCTTACACCAGTCGGCGAGTTCTGGGACTTCACACGAAGTGGGCCCTTCGGCACTCCAGCGCATGGGCATGTCTGACAGGGGCTCAGTTGAGTGGGACGCGACCAAGGACATCCGGAGGGCTTGCTCCCTGACAACAATTGACCAGCAAATTCAAAATCTGCATGAACTTCTCTCCGGCACCGTCACAGGGACATCTGGACACACGAAGTACGTCTGCGCACTGGCAGATTGGTATTCTATCAGGTTTCATCATACAGACGACGTAACGGATTTAGAAAAGAGTATCGAGTGGCGGCAGATGCAGCTTGCTTCAACTTCACGTGATTTCCTTCTCCAGGGCCGTCTCACCAACTTGGCTTTGGATCTTTTTCGAGCTTTCCAACGGAATCATAGGATTTCGTTCCTCGAAGAGTCAATATCCATACTCCGCTATGCTATCAAAGTGGGGGGAGGAGGTGCGCAAGGTACACAAGGAGTATTCCACCGTCAAGCGCTTCAAGTGCTTCACTATTGTTTATTATTCTGATGGGTGTTGATTCATCACAGAGAGGACTTAGATGAGGCCATACTTCTACTCCAAACGTCTATCGACCACGAGTCCGGCAATCCACCGGACAAACTTAAAGACGCGTGTAACTGGGCAAACCTTGCGCGAACGACCGCACACCCTTCGGTCTCGACTGCGTATCAGATTGCTATGTCATGGATGCAAAGATCTCTCATTTTTGCACCTACCCTCCATACAAAACATGCCCATCTTACTGCTATACAGCAAGCTAATAAGATGCCGTTGGCGTACGCGTCTTATCGAGTTGAAATGGGTCGCCTGGAACAGGCGGTCGAGACTCTCGAACATGGAAGAGCTCTACTCTGGTCAGAAATGCGTGGCCTTCGCACTTCAATCGACCGGCTTTCGGTGGCCAACCCAACGTTAGCGACCAAGCTTGCAACCATCAATCGGGACCTCGAGACGCTAACGATGTCCATCCCTCTGGAAGGGAATAGAGGTACGGGTTGGAGCAGCGCCGAAGGAGAGGGGGGGACGGATATGTTTAGCCAATTGCTGAAGAATCAACGGACGCTCTTGGATCAGCGCGATGTTCTCACTTCACAAATTCAGGAATTGCCTGGATTTGAAAACTTCCTCAAGACTCCTTCGTTCGACACTCTCCGTGCTGCCGCCGAACGAGGACCAGTCATCATAGTCAACCATTGCAAATGGCGTTCCGACATTCTCATCATCTGGCACCACTCTCCTCCCTTTCTTATTGCCACCCCCAAGGATTTCTACAACCGAGCAAATGAATTGGCGGATAGGTTATTGGACACGCGAAAGAAACACTGTCTCGAATCGTTGCAATATCAGCACACTTTACGTTCAGTACTCAAAGGACTTTATGAACTCGTTGGTCAGCCAGTCATAAACAAGCTCCGCGATTGAACATTCCAGAACAATCTCGTGTTTGGTGGTGTCCGACATCTGTGTTCTGTTCTCTCCCACTCCATGCAATGGGCCCAATACCTTCTCTGGACAAGGTCAAAAAGTATTTCTCCGACATGTATATATCCTCATACACACCAACTCTGTCTGCGCTGATCAAATCTCGTGAACCTGGAGTACAGACATTGGATCTCCCCTCGTTGCTTGTTATCGCACCTCCAGACAAGTCTCTCCCCGGAGTAAGGGAAGAAATAGGCGTCATCGAACAAGTTCTAGGAAGTTCAATCCGTAATTCGATCTTAGAGGAAGCAACATCAGAAAACGCGGGGGAAACCCTTCGGCACCATCGCTTCGCTCACATCGCATGTCATGGTGTCTTAGAAGCAGGAAAACCATTTGATGCCTCGTTCATGCTTCAAGGTCACGATCGCCTCACACTTCTCAACATTGTCCGCTCTCAGCTTCCTGCCGCCGAATTTGCTCTCCTTTCTGCTTGCCACACTGCAGAATTGACCGAGGGTAGCGTTCCTGACGAGGCGTTGCACCTCACTGCAGCAATGCAATATTGCGGATTCCGAAGCGTCGTCGGGACGATGTGGGCGATGGCAGATACGGATGGACGGGACCTGGCTGGATATTTCTACAAATTCCTGTTTTCGAATGAAGACCAAGGCATACCTTACTATGAGAGATCAGCGAAAGCGCTTCGAGATGCGGCGCAGAAGCTGAGGAGAGAGAAACGAGTGGGATTGGAACGTTGGGTGAATTTTGTGCATTATGGGGCATGATTGATGATGGACCCTTGGCGTTGCTGGTGAGTGATCGAGTTGCTCTGTGCGCGAGACACAAACTTAAAAGTCGTATGGGCCAGAAGCGAATAGGAGATAGTGCTCGGGCCGTGGGACGAGTTGGATTGCTTTGGTGGATGGAGTATCCTGAACTATGGATATGAATGTTTGTCTTTTCAACCACTTCCGAGACATACTGAACATCTCCTATGTATCGAAAACAACTCGAAAAAACTAAGCTGATAGAATTCGCACTAACGACTTTGGACGTACACCCATTCATCTACGATGCCATTCCGGTTTGACTGAGCGTCACTAATGCCCCCAGCTCGTCAGCATCTGCACCCCAGCTGATGAAGGCCACCTCAAAGCCACACCAGCTGAGCGAGACCACAAACATGACCCATCCCCCTCCAACACACCTGACATACTCACACGTCGCCTGGGCAGAGGAGGTCCTTGCACGGGCACGCGAGTGCGGGTTGGAGAGCCGCAGCGAGTACCTTCACTTTGTCATGGACTCTCTGCCTAAGCCGGTGAAGAGCTGCATCGAAGGACACTTCACAAACTGGACATCAACGCGACCAGGCGGAGTACTTTGAGAAACTCCTACTGACCCTAGAGAATGCAGCTGATGCCACTTCGATTACCGCCTTACAGGCGGAATTCCAGTAGCTCACCAGTATCCCAGCCCAGCAATCGTCTAGCAGCACAGGATACTCAGTGCGACCTGGACTTCTACACACCTCAGCCCTACCGGGGACAAAACCCAAGGTCACAGCCAACAGAGGCACAAAAGGCCGTCCTGTTGTGACGGCTTCAAACGTATCCACACCAAACCGACACAGTCTATGGCCAGGCAGCGTACAGGTGGCGGATCGCAGTGGTCGGCCACTAGGGCAGACACGGACGCCGTGACGGAGATAACGCCGGTCCCGCTCCGACCGGGCACTGACACCATTTGCAGCGGCGAGTCGCCGAGTGCTTCCGATGCGGCACGAATGGGCATTGGGCGGTAGCATGCCAGAGACCCGAGGACCACCCAGTGGTACACTTCTTGGGAGAGCGCAAGTGACAGGCCATCTGCGGAAGTGTTTTGGGTACAATCAAAGAAAAGCACCAAGGGACCACCATTGGCAGTTCCATCCCTCGCGATTTCAGCCCTTGTCAGTGACTGCCCGAGTATATACCTCGCAGACTCACGTTCACCTTCAGGTTCTCAAACTGCATCGGTGGCTCTCGTTCTGCCACAGCCTATAACCGGAGCAGGCACCGACAAAAAGTAAAGAGGGGTATTTTCGAAGGTTAGCGGGGGCTGCTTTGTGTACTGTCGTTGTTTTTCCAAGGAATCGCATTTTGGATGATATACATGTTTTTCTACGCGCGTACCAATCGTCCTTTTTCCCTCGCTCTCCAGTATCTTCCTGGCCGCCGCCGCGGCACGACGTTACAGTATGCGGCACAGTGGAAACCGGGCGGTCCTGTGTGAGCCGGGACGGCGTGCGCCAGGGATTGCAGGACATTGTCATCCGAGGCTCTGTAGAAATATTTCATGTCCAATCAGTAATCTTTCCCCAAATCTTGCACAATAAGTGATCACCAGCGCTTAGGGCGGTATGGCGAACTCTTCATTCCAGCTCGTTTGCTCTTGAAGTGTTTTTCGCACGTCTTCCTGGGTGACATCCCGTTAGAGTCCGAGTTTGAATTACCGTTGGCTTCCCTATTCCAACGGTTGTCCTCGGGTTCAGCCGTCCCGGCTCCGTGTCCAGCTCCTCCGCCACGAGGTTCGTCTCGAGTTCCTTGCTGACACCATATAGATGCCACATCCATGCATTTCACATGATACACGCAAAATTCCCTCGACCTATACACATTTATATATACACCCTCGAAGTAATCTAACCCGATAAACACAGAAACTCACCCAAGTAGATACTTGTACAGCGTGAAATCGAATAATGAAACCTAGTCTGAAGGGGTCGGTTCTGATATCGGATTCAAGTCAGGGTCAAACATAAGAAGTTGTCTCCGTAATATCTGTAAGCCCTCTGGCTCATCTCAGGCCGGCTCCACGAACGGGAGGTCGGACACCAGAACACCCATCGACCTGCAATGTAACAGAAATATCACAAAATCGATGTCTGCCGACTTACAACGAGGCTCAAAAAAGAGGGCCAGAACGCTCCCCTAAGGAGCGAAGCATCAACTTCAGCGGGGCGCACGAAGGCGTAGTGGATCCAATTCCACAGGATCCGGGTGCTGCAGGCGGCGCCGCTGATTATCACCCGTTGCCGCAGATCGCGGTATGCTGCACCATCCCTGGTACTGGGTGGGTTAATGACCGTGTCGTACGAGGTGGCGACCGGGACCTCCGCCGCGCCGTCCCCGAATTGCAACGTCTTGAGGGAAGAAAGGCCGGAGAACAGGGGCCGACAACAACAGTGCGAGATCTCTGGGCGACAGCAGCTGTCCGGTTCTGTCCCATACCCGACAGACAGCTCTTCGACGGCCTCCCCACCCAGGGAAACCCAGAACTCCTGGATGCGATGAAAGGCAGAAATGGAGTAAGAGATGTGTCGGCCATACAGGCAGCTGTGGTCGGCGCAGCGGATCTCGATGCTGAACAGATCGTCTTGTGGGGGCCATGGCGTCGGCTGGTGACACCCAGCCGCGGATGCTGGTACTTAAGGTAAGGATTCTCGCATGAAGAGGATGCCGTGCAGGGGCCTTGCAGCAACTGCGGTCGTCTAGTAGATCAACGAAGTGAATCGAAATTGGACCCGTCAAGCTCGAGCTTGAAATGCTTCCGAACGTTGCCCAGCGCCAAAAGGCCACCAAGGAGAGTTACCAACAGTCCGAGACTGCTGTCACCGTAGACTAGGAAAGATAGTTTGGTCAGGTGTACCGGTGTCGTGACCTCATCTAAGTCGAAAAGAGACCCATATCACGTCCTGAGCAATATCTTCAATACCTCAAGTTGAAGCATCTGACAGAGGGCGGCAAATAGACGCCCAGTGCAGAAAGATATGTGGCAACGTCAAGCAACAACACCGCTAGCTGGTGTAGATGATAAGGGGTCTCAATAGGATAAGGGAAGCATGAATCCTGGAAATTGTCATGGAAATGTGGTGTTTTATCATTTGGTGTCGTCACGGTGTTGGAGTGCGCAACGGAGGTCGCTTGCGGAAATGTCGAAGGAATCACCATGGTTAGGGTCGAAGAAAGAAATCCCAGACCGAGGGTTGTTTGGTCAATTTGGGATGCGGGGGAGCCTGAGACTGATGATGACTCCAAGCTCACGGGAGGCGTAAAGGACCCGTCAGGAACAGCAGAAGGAGATAAAATGGGGGGATCTACGTTTAACGCGGAGTGACGTCACTGCTAGATGTAGGGATGAAGGGCGTATGAGCAATGAACGGTCGAAGATGCCGGGCAGTGAGGAGGGTGTGGGAGAGCTTCATGATCGAGGCAGGGCTCGTCTTGTAGGCAAGAATGACGTGCAGGATGATGGATAGAACAGCAGCCAGGGCGTGAGCTCCTCTTGACCTGGGGCGTCGTACGAGGATGATTGTTACAGAACGGGGCCATGTGGGGCAGCATCGGTGCCTAGATTTAAAGACGGCGAGTCTTCTGTATTTGAACAGAAGTCGTGCTGTATCCCGAAAGAGTAAAGAAAGAGCACCTTCCGATGATACACCTTGTGCGCATAAAGCAGTTTCCCCATTGCCGTCATTGTCCGGGCTTCTCCGTCAGTAGTCCATTTGAACAGGTCAGCCTTCACGCAGACCATGAGCTGCCCTTTTTGACCGTCCCGGAGATCAAACTGGAGGCCCGATCGACAACTATTGTCGTACTACAGAAGTCACGTATGCTCTCAAAGAACTGCTCCAGTTCGTCGTCTTCATACATAGTGTCGAACGTCCATTTAAAGATACTGTAAAGCTGTCTATCTCTCCCGACAATTTGTCTGTAGTTTCTCGTGCTGTCATCACTATACCGCCCGAGAGCCATTGGCGATAGGTTCTCGAGCGACAAAATATATTAAAGCGCGCATCGAGATTGATCCTGGAAGCAAGGGAACAAGGGTTTGGCTGAACAAACAGGAAATTCGGAAAACTGTATACGCTGTGCCAGAATAAACGAACCAGGGTGACCAAAGAATGCGGCAAATAGTAGAGGCTGTCCTTCCGTGATAGACGCATCTACGCCTGCGGAAAGTCCGACCCACCAAACCACAGCACCGGAAACTGCATGATCGATGTTTGATAAGGAAATAAGAAAACCGGAGAAGAAGAGGAAACATGCAATAGAATGAGCAATACTTCAGCCCCCCGGAGAGGGTGCAACTTACCGACGCCGTCGGAAAAGAAAGCGCAGATCTGCGCTTGCTTGTGTGGACTGTACCATGGCGGCTGAGTGATCCTGACATATCCCCGTGCCCACTATTGTCGCGATGATACCAGCAGAGCACAGGGAAGATCGATAGTCGTGCCCAGGAACCAACGAGTTCACCCGAACGGCAGGTCTCGATGGAGAGACGGGGGGTGGTTTGACCAAAGTGGAAAGGATGGATGCGTGAGGCGCGATGGAATCTGCGATGGGCTGATAGATGACCTCGAGATAGAACGCAGAGTCCTGCAAGATTTGCACATTATCTTGGACTAATACCGCGACCAATGTTGCGACGGCAGCGGAGAACAAACAGGTCTATATTTTCAAGTTGATGCCTTCAGTGGTATTGGAGATAAGAGGACTCACAAAGATACGATCCCCGTCAGCATCTACTTCCCAGCATTCGACCATCTTTCTGTCTTCTTCCTCTACCATATTAGTACACATGGTGAAGCCTTGAGCCATCACTAATGTCAGGCAGTCCCTTTGATGTCTGATTTTGTGCTTACTGAGGTGGGTGGCGTCGTCCACCCAGAAAACGGGTGTGAAGTTGATGGGGATTGGGCCCGATGCGGGTGACATGTGTCGATCCCTCCTCGGTTCTATCAATGGTTCGGTAATCAGTTTGAGACGTTAAAACATGCCGTGTGATATAGGAGGTCGAAGAATCCTCACCAGTCATTTTTAGTATCAGACTCGGAGGACTGCTGCCACGGCGTACGCGTCAGGCCTGAGGCTGGGTTTTAAGCATCGTCAAGCTACATGGGGCCATCATGCTCAATCTTTCCTCTAGCTTAATAGGTTAGGCCATTGAGCAGTTGAATTCGCCAAATCTGAATGAAGGAGAAAGAGTGAGCAGCCGTCAACACGGGTGTACGTATGGGCAGGCTAGGCGCGCGTGGATCTAGGAGATATTTTTCTATGAGACCGGCCTTGGGATGCCTGCCAGTGGGAGAGCGAAGATGAGGGAAGAAGGGAGGGACATATCGGTGGCTACCTAAATGATGACTCGGATGATGTTGATGCGGATGAAGCCACTGAGCTGATTGGGGCCTGGGAGTAGCCATACCCGCATCCCGCATCTCATCATCCATCGGAATGTGCCTCGGCCTACGTCCCTAACATATACACTGGAAGGGTCGAACGTCGGATTCGTTTGTGTACAGCGCATGCAGCAGGTGATACAGAAGCACAGAGGAGTAGACTTGGCAGTGAAGACGTGGTGCTCTACAAACAAACCCCCTCGTTGGTCACCACACACTCACGCACCTCCACTAGGTCTGCTCCTGATCAAAACGGCCCGTTCTTAAGCCCTTAAAGCCTTTTCGATGTCCTACACCGCCTCCGCCTCTGGTCCGCCCTACATCCATGTCGGACAACTCGTACCCTGTGTCTGCGTGTGGTCTTCCGGGTGGCTGCATACACCCTCCCTATCGTCTGAGATTTGAGCTCTAGCTCACGATACGCCGCGCGTGCCTCCAGTTCCCTATATTGTTGCCACAAGGTGGCAGGCCCCGCGACAGTCAGTCCCGCCCCAACCAGGCGCAGCCGCGGTCTGCGCAACGGCTGTCATGGAAACCAGCTGCTACAGCTGTCCGTACCCCCACCGATCACCTGTTCCCGCAACGCGTTTCCAATATAGCAGGCTTTGCTTCGAGCTAGCGCTACTCCGGGGAAGAGTTCCATCTGCGCACGCAACGCACCCTACTGTGTGCTTCATGTTATGTAGCGCCAAGTGTCACTTGATTGTCAAAATATGCAGGAGAGTGGGGGTGAGGTCGGGGGTAGACAGCCTTGCATCGCAGATTTTGGCTTCCCCAGCTTCGAGGGTGTGAATGCAGGAGAAGAGGGCAGTGTGCTTTATAGTGGAAGAAGTGAGGGGTGTTACAAGTGGGATCGCGCTTGTACGGCCCGGGAGAGATATGAGGATCGGATCATGATGATGTCGTATATCGCGGACACCTGAGGAAAGTATCGTTCTCTACCGGTACTTCCTTGTCAAAGAAACGCAAAAAAATGGTACCAAACGGGGCACACACCTTTTGAGTGACACCCTCACTGCCTAACTGGAAGTCCACATAGCCCCGTCTGTCCACCTCGACCCCAGATGGGAAGAAACTGAGCGACACAGCGCTGACATGCCACAGACTCGGCAAGCGTCCCTTGAATTTAGCTCGGTAAAGGTATGGTGGCAGGGAAGAGGCACAGGCGAAGGTCTCGCGTTGATGCTGGTGATTTGAGACAGGCGATTCTCTGGCTTAGAATTTCTCACCTTATAAGTCCTATCCCCACTGCTTTTCCGCCGAGGCGCTCGGAAATATTTTGTCTAATCAGCAATCTTTCGCATTTTTATCCCCGGTCCCGTCACTCAGGGTGTTATGGCCCGGGTGAACTCTTGGTTCTACCTTGTTTTCTCATGAAGATCTGCATTCTAACCCGCTTTTTGCACTTCTATGATAGTAAGTTTATATACTGTACTATACTGGCCTCCCGGTCACATTCCGTTTGGCTGCACTGCAGCGCTACTGTCCTGACAACCGCACGTGCTCAAGGCCCACTGAATAGCATCCGAGTCCTCCAAATTCACAGCCGCTGGCACCTTGACATCCTTCAACACCTCCTCGTAGTTTCCCCCCCAGTCATCTTAACCGTCCTCAAGGATATTCCAAGTTGTGCAAATTATGGACTCCCCGCAGAGTATGTCTTCGATCTGGGCCAACTCTCAATAACGTTTTCATGCTATTCATTTCCACAGATTCTGTCACCGAGCTCGATGCTCGCATCATGAAACTCCAGCGTTGGCTCTCTTCACACCCTTACTCTCACCCTGAACGCCATGTTTATCTCTTAAATCTAGCAAGTGTGCGACTCGGCCGCTTCAAACTATTACTTACAAATGAAGATCTCGACAATGCGATCCTTCACCACACAGAGGCCATCCTTCTCCCACTTCCGAGTCATCTCCTGGACAAACCCGGACAATTTATCATTTCATGGCTCTTTCAACTTGCACGCGCTCTTCACATTTGCTTCCTGAGGACGAGACAGCCTGGAGACCTGAAATCCTCTATTGAATACCTCCGCCATCTCCTCAATCTGAGCCTTTCCCCCAGGATGCGCAAGGACGTCGCAGTGCAATTTGTTCAGGCATATATACAGGTGGAGGCTGGTAGTAGGACACGTAACGCTGAAGAGATATTGGTCCTTTGCCGTCAACTCCTAACCTTAAATACATCGGGAGGCCACCTAGTCAATGTCATTTCCATGTTGGCAACCTTGGTTATTGCCGCATCCAGTGCCAGTGAGAGTTGGGGAGAACCTCTTTTTTTTTTTTTTTTT
>QLOS01004672.1:0-13385 GCA_003313725.1 Russula sp. MG48 | reverse complement strand
TGACATATGCTGATCGCTCGCCCACTTGTAGCTTCTTTATACAAGCACAGCGAATCACTGCAGGAGAATATGTCCCATCGACAGAGGATGTTCTCCGCGTAGCTGAACACCGTGCAGCGGGCGTGACGGGGACATACTTCAACAATGGCCAACTATCGATTCGAATATCCCAGGTTAATGGTCAACAGAACTGCCGGAGGAAGTGGATTCATCAATTTGAGAGCGTCACAAGCATTATCTTCTGCGCATCTCTCTCAGACTACGATCAGGTCATCGGTGAGGACCAACGGGTATGCATTCATCCTTTCCTCTCCCTACAACACATGACCCACAGGTTGTAGACGCTGCTGGCCGAATCTCTTATCCTTTTCGACTCGGTGGTCAACTCGCGCTGGTTCTTGCGTACGTCTATCATGCTATTATTGACAGGGATGGACAAATTCAAGGCCAAACTCGACAAGGTACACCGCAAGCTCCAGTTATATCCCGCCTAACTTTTATTCAAAAAACTTTCTTTCTTCAGGTGCCTCTGAATAAATACTTTCCCGAATATATGGGTGGTGCGGACGTCAAAGAGGGAGTCAATTATATCCTTTTGCAATTCACGCGACTCAATGAAGGGCGATTATCTGTGTACCAGTAACCCAGCTTCTCTCATCCTGTATCGCCCGCAGCTGACCCTTAGACGATCACAGTATCACACAGGACTCCGACACGCCCACTATTCGACAGATTTTTAACTGTGTAATGGACACCATGATAGTGAATAAACTCAAAAATATCCGCATTTTGCGATAGCACCATTCATCCTTCTTCTTGGTTGATATCCATTGGTTGTTTCGCCAAGCGTAATGTTCGTTACCTAACTCGGCTGGGAGATCGGGATATCTGCATATTGGGTATTTGAACGTTCCTTTTATGTGGGCCAAGTCTACTATCGGCGACCCATCTCAACGGAATCATATCTATAACTCAGAGTGAGATGTATGTAGTTATCAACCATTAGGCGGATGTACGTGTGTGTGGATAGGAGCAATGTCATCACGATCACAGACGTTCGCCGTTGTGGTACATGATAGACAGCGACGAGGGAAATCATGGGAAAGAAGCCGCCAAGCACACGACCTTGACTTGCCAGCTGAGTAATGCGCCACTGGCACGTGCCACTTCGCGCTCGGAAAGATTTTCGTAAATAGGCGCCTGAAGCAGTCTCGGTCTCGCTATAAGCCAGGCGGAAGAGTCTGTGAAATTAATTACATGACTTGGGTCCAAAACTGCTGAGGAGACGCTTCAAACCTCGATATGCCCTCTAGTCTCGCCACACAGTTAGCACAAGGCGCTTCTCTAAATTCTGCCCTCCTTGTGGACCGGGCACGACGCAAGCCGACTCAGTCGTATCTCTTCACTGGACGCGAGGCAGACAATCACGACCTCGAATCAATACATGCGCTCGCTTGGAATGCACTCGTCCAACTTCGTCAATGGAACCCGGCCCTCCAGAGTTACGAAACCTCGCTGTTCTCCGACGCAGCGAAGGGTTTGGACAGGACACTCTTACCTGCGGATGAGGCGAAGGAGCTCGACGCAAAGATCTCCGCTTTTCTTCCCCTGCTCGGAAAGGATTTGATGGAGATGCCTACCGGGAGAGTGTTGGAGTGGCTTGTCCGTCGTTTCAGGTGCGTCTTGCCTGCTCCCCTACACGATTTACAGAGAGCTAAGGAAGAGCAGGATCAACGAATTCAATGTCGAGGATGTCTTATCTCTCTTCCTCCCCTACCACGACTCCCCCCACTTCGCCAAAATGGTCACTATACTCCATGTAAAGTGAGCCAGATTTGTCGGCGGTCGGTTGCGTACGTTGCTGATACCCGTGCGCAGACCTGACGCACCTTGGAGCTTTTTGAATGCATACAAATCAGCCGCTCAAAGCGTGCCAAGGACCTCTTTAGTCACGGAAATGCTGCGCAATGTCGCTCTTGCACGGTTCGTCGCGTCGGCCCTCCCAAAGGCTGTCAAGGAGCAGACGGTGCACCGTCCGCTGGTCGCCTTTCATACTGCCGCTGTCTTTGAGTACCTCTCGAGGATAAAAGTTTTCCATGATGGTGTCCTGGCGTTTTTACTTCCAGCCATGTTGGAGCCCTTGCAGGAGAGCGCCGATCGGGCAGATGCCCTCACCAAAGACGTAGTTGTGAGTACACCGCTTCGTCCCTCCAGCAATTAGTGATTCTGACGTCTGCTCAGCTTTCCTGCTACGTGCTATTGTCAGCGTTATCACAAAAATGCGTCCTGCAGGGTCCTGCTATCAAAGTGATCCTCGGTGCTATGGCATCCTGTTCGTCAAGAGTAGCGCCGCAGCAATTCGTGAACGCCGCTTTGTCCGTACTCAGCCCGCAAGATCAACTTGATTCCTTTCCCGGCCCCTTCATCAAAGCTGTACTTGGGTTGCTGTGAGTCTGTGTGTATTCAAGAGGGATATTTACTGAACTTCGGCGTTATCAGGGACGTTGAACACATCATGCACACGATGCTTTGGTCCGGATTCGAGAAGCTGATTCTTCCGATGATTCTACCCCTAGTCGACAGGCAACAGTTCAACCTCCCTTTACCTAGTTGTCAGATGCTTACCGATTTTTTACAGGGTAGAAGAATCGACTGCATTTTCTATATTAAACGCTCTTATCTCATCTAATAACATGATTGCTGATGTGCTGAAGAGCATTGCTACTCATTTACTTGGCCGCGGGCTCGAACTTCACACGTCCCCAACAAAAAATCACCATCGTCTACTGTCGTCCCTTCAACAGAGGCACCCGGATATTCTCCAGGATTTGTCGCGCCTGGTCATCGAGGATAACGAGGATCAACAAGAATCTGTCGAGCAGATGCTCCTATCTTTATCTGTGGTAAGAAGGATCTGCTCCTTTTTGACATACTTTCATGAGACGGTCCGACAGAAGACCTCGCATCAGGGAGACGCGCCAGAGGTAGACATGGTTGTTGCGTCGATGGATGTGAACAGCGAAACACGGGCTGCAGCAGTTCAGGGTATGCTTCGTACTAGCTGCAAACCAGCTGAGCTCGATTCTGGGCACTTGGTCAGTATCTTGAGTTGAGTCTTTCGCCGGCACTGACATCGATCATCCCTGCAGGAGTCCTTACGCTCCGCGTTTCTTGCGCGCGTACACGACTCCTCTGTCGTTGTCCTCAAAGCGTTGTACTCCGAACCGTCTGTTCTTCTCCCTATCTTGCTTCCCGATCCGTCCACCTTCATCAAGGCAATTACCGAAGCGGTCACCGCAAAGTCTGCCCAAGTTTCGCGCGTCATTCTACGCGCACATCTATCCTTTCTTGCTTTGCACTTGTTACCCGCAGTCTCACAAGACATCGTCGAAGACGTCTTCTGGCGTGCGATCTTCCCCTTCTTGTTATTCTCAAAGCCAAAATTCCGCACTGCGCAAGCTGTATGGGAGATTGTGGAAGCTGCGCAGAAAGCCGCGCCAGAAGTTGGGCTTGCACGATGCGAGGGCATCGAAGGCTGCGTCGAAATCCTGAAGGAGGAAGAGAGGCAGTTTCTAATGAAGGCGAAGACGCGGAAGGACAAGTCCGCACCCTCAGCGTTCGAGAATACAGAAGTGATGTGCAGAGTAAACCTAGCCGTTGCTTCTCGGATGGCAGGTGAGTACAACTCGATATTGAAGACCAGGTGCTTACTGGATGCGTGTGGCAGAAAGCATACTCGTCTCAAACAAACACGCCAAGCGATTTGAGTCCTTATTGCCGAAACTGTCAGATCTAGATCCCCACGCGCGTAACCTTGCGTACTTGGTCACTCGCGCACTACTTGGAATGCTCTCCGGGGAGAATCAGGTGGATGCTGCTCAGCGGATTCTTGATTCCATGGCTATCACGACGCTAGACGACATGGATGGATTTATGAAGGGTACAGACACTTTACAGGAGGTCAGTCATCCGTGGATATGATCGTCATGGGCAGCTTATCGCCTGGCTTTCCAGTTCTTGAACGATACGAACTTGGGTACCAATGTGGTCTTGAAGCCGCAAAGCCGTAACACGCTACAATGGTTGCAGACCTCGTTGCTCTGCGTGATCCCAATACTGCCTCGACCATCCGGCGACTCCCTAAACTTCACGGATTCTGCGCAACCGGTAATGCCTTCCTGAATCCATATCTTCATCTACTCATACAGACCCTAGGGCAAGGCGATCACGCGAAATGCTCGCTTTGTTCGCTTAATGCGTTCAATTTACAGATTAACGAATTCTTCATCGTCACTCTCAGCCATCCCCGCTTCCCTTCTTCGCGCGCAGTTCATTCACCTCGCCGATGACGCTCTGGCCTTTTTGGTGGGTATCTGGTTATCTGAGGGAGACGCGCGGCTGCGTAGGATCGCGTTGAGTCATGCCTTTGCGTTTATTGCGGCACACGAGGCCACCGAGCATGTCATTGACTTCCAAACTGTGCTTCCGGCACTCCTTATCGCTCTCGGAGATCCAGATCGAGGAGTCAGGCACCGAGCATCTGAATGTGTGCAACTCATCGCGCGGTTGTCAAAGGCAAAGCAAGCATCAGGCGTGTACGCTTTTGACACTATCTATGAGAAGAACACCAGTAAGATTCGGATTGGTGTCTTGGATTTCTGGGGTACTTATTGTTGACAGGTCGGCTTAAGTACCTCAGCTGGGACGACTACCAGAAATACACCGAGGCTATCACGATATATCGAGAGCACTGTATCCATGATCCCAAGTATATCCGAGTTATCCATCAACAGTACCTGGCCCATGATCCCTCGAATAAAAGGAAAACTGTTGCGTCAGTACTGTCGTCGCGGATTTAGCACCACTTCTTATGTCATCTTTTCTGCAGACACAAACGACGGATAGCGGAATACCTGCTATCTCACGTTACGAGCTGTAGCTTACCGACGGTCAAGCTATTTTTACTTGGGTTACTGCAACAGGTGTCGGACCCTGCCAAAGCCGAGGCTCTGTCGTCGACCATCCAGGCCCTTACTAACAAGGAGCAAGCACCCGAATGGGAACGGCTGTTCGGACCACAATTCGAAGAGTTCGCTACCATCACCGTCTCTGCTTTGGATTCGTCGGTGTCTGGGCACTTCAATGACACATCCGATGCCCTCTGGTCTGTCCTTTTAGACGCGATAAGATTCTACTTTCAGCCAGGCAAGTCTCGGTCGTCCAATCATGTGGAGATTCTTATCTTGCTTATCTCAGGGTCGCTTCCTCTACCGAGGCAGGCGCTCTTCGAGAACTTGCAAAACGGTCTATTCTTTCGCCTGTCCCTCGATCGGCAGAAAGAGCTGTGCGAGTCGATCATCGCCATCGGTGCTGGATCAGCAGACGCTGTGAGGAGGCACCTTCCTGTCTTGCAGTCGTGACCCCCTGACCTACCAATTCAGAAACCGCACTGTATCTCGTTGCTCGCAAATCTGCTAAGCGGGGCACCATTACTCATCCAGCTGGTGACTGAGCTGCGGCCCAAGCCCAACGATGTATCCATCCGTGCGACTAAGCGAGCTAAAGTAGCTGAGTAAGCTGTTCTGCCTTTTTTCTATTTTCTAGCTGTTTATTGATTGATGTAGAGCGGATGCCGGGAGTCCAGAGTCCTTGGGCTCTTTGGAGTTCTTGGTCGAGGTGCTCAGTGGCATCACCCTTCCCGGAGACAGGGACCTCATCTCTTGTCTCCTGGAGACTCTGAGTAATGTCTCACACTCTGAGGGACGACCTACGACAGGTGTCGCATATATTGAACAACTGCTGATGTCATGCGTACAAAACGCATCTGCCACTGCTCAGGTAATTATCACTTCAGAACTGGGAAGCAGTGTCATCTCAGTCTTTACCTCGTGCAGGCCACGGGCGAGACGTCTCTCACTGGGATCCGCCTCGACATCTTGGTGGATATTATCCGAGGTTCGTCAATGGTCAAGACGTGATTCATCGTGGTATTGATGATGTCTGCCTAGCATCCGAAAGTCCGCAAACGTTCCACCAAGCGCTGTTGCTCATTGCCAGCCTCGCCCGTGTTGCGCCAACGTCTGTCTTGCACAACATCATGCCGGTGTTCACGTTCATGGGATCCAATATATTCCATCGCGACGACAATTACAGCTTCCGTGTTGTTCAAAAGGTCAACATTCCGTGGAAAGATCGCACGCACATTGCTCATTTTGTTCTAGACCGTCGACAGTATCATCCCTCTCATGGTCTCCTCGCTGAAGGAAAAACACACTTCTCGCGAGGGCCTGCTCATAGCGTCCAAAGATTTCTTACGCGTTTTTACGGACGCGACGAACCATGTCCCTCGCCACCGTCGCACGCAGTGTGTTTTGCCGTCTCAGGGTTTTTGTTATAATTATGCTCATGTCTGGATAGATTTTTCATCCATCTTGTGGACGTACTCGGCCCGGAAGAATTCTTAAGCATAGTCTGCATGCTTATCGTCGCGAAGGCAGACAAGCGACTTGTCAGACTCCAAGGCCGAGATCTTCGTGCAGCACTTGCCCTCCCTCTTTCCCTGCTGCAGCACTACTCCCAGAGCATACAGTTACCCGTGAGTTCAACCTCGTTACCACACTTCTTGGCCTAATATTTCTATTCTACAAGGTTCTCATAGAGATCTTGAATGAAGCCCAGCGTCTGATCATCGTTCTTGTATCCCCTGATTATTCGAAAGTTGGATCAATCCTACTCAGTGACTCTCAGTAAGTCCGCGCGCCCACACTACATGCACTTGCTGAATGTTTTTCGTCAGCGATGACGAGCACGCGTCTCAAATACTTCCGTCTGTCAAACGCCGAGCTCATGCACTGGTGGTATTCACTGCGGCAGCTTTCGAGGGGTCTTTCCTGTCCACCTTGGACGCCGACGTCGGAGGCCTGAAGAAACTTGTTTCAGCATTATTGGAGATCTCGAGCTCCCGTAATATTCCAGGTGCCGGGGGGGAACAAAACGACCTTGATAACATCGCGCAAGCCGCCCGCCTTGCGCTCACAGAGTGTATCAGGTCCATGCATGCTGCTCATTTTGTGGTCTCCATGGCCAATATATTAAAGGAGGGAAGGCCGGATGAACAAATATCACGCGGTATCCTGGCTGAGACACTTGATGTTTTCGTGGACAAGCTGCCTTCGGTCTCCCAGTCCGTCCGAGAGGAAGTTTCCTCGACCGTCGTGACAATTATCACTGAAATAAAACGCTTCCTTCCGCTCGAGGATGAAAGCCTCGTCAATGCAGGCCTTCGCGCGCTTAAAGTCATTGGCTCTTCTATTGTTCCTGGAGAAGAAAGCTCTCTAGTGGATTGTCTGCCGCTAGTCCTTGCTGCTTCGAAATCCGAACAAGTTGTTGCTGCTGCTGTTGCCGCGTTGCCGCCCCTCTGGTATGTTTAATGTGAAGTCCGCATGGATGGCCTAATCGTCTGTTTTAGTACCGGCTTGGGACCCAGGATCATCCCGTTCTTCCGGGATATCATTCAGCTCGGCGTTGTTGTGCTTCGAGACACCCTGCCAGGTGGGCGTTGAAAGTTCGACAAGTGGTATCATAAATAACGCTAACTTTTGTTTAGGAGAAAGCTCATCACTTGTCGGAGATGCCTTGGACGTACTTCGTGCGATTTTCGATTCCATTCCCACATTTTGGGGAACTTCGGAGCTAGGTAGCGTTTTTCGGCTCTACCTTGATGCTCTGGCTCTGGGTCCTGCCGGAGAAATCGGCACTTTTGCGAGACGTGTTGCGTCCAAGGCGCCCACCGCCGTCCTTCTTTCGACGTATTTTGAGACCTGGCATTCGATATCAGATGCCGAAGCCGAGGTAAGCCGTGCTTGGAAATTGTCCAGCTTCCCGCGTCTTTGCTAACAGATATCTCGCTTTGGAGCACATTGCCGGCTATTTTGAGTTGCTCAGGCGAAGTCTTCGGGCCGCTCCTCGACCGCCTGTCCTGGAGAATATTCGCCCTGCGTTCAAAGTTTTTCTCGAGGGACTCGATCTTCGGAACAAACGCCGCGATGTGGATGCTCCCAAAGTACGCGCAGACGACCCCCCTCCCCCCGCTTCTAGACGTGGTAACTGAAATTATTATTATTTCACAGGTGGAGGGTGCCGTGATTGCTGCGTTTGTTGAGCTCGTGACAAAGTTGAACGATACGGCGTTCAGGCCATTGTTCCGCAAGTTGTTCGACTGGGCGTTCACAGGTAAGGTCCTTGACACGATAGGTTGTTAACCCCTCATTCTCAGTCAAACCAAAGTCACAGAGGCAAGTGCCGAGAGGAAGATCGCGTTTTGCAACACCTACGTGGGCCTTTTGGATTACTTCAAGGTGACGTCCCACCGTCCCCATTTTTGCCGTGATCCCCCGCTGACACCGCGTCCCAGTCACTAATGACGCCGTACCTCTCCTTCCTCCTGCCTTCCTTCATCGAGTCGCTGCAAGTCTCCGACGACCCGGATTCGGAGGATCCCCTCGGGCCGGCACGGCTCTGCATCGTCCAGACGCTGACAAAAAGCATGAACGTGGACGAGGGAGGTTCGTACCTCTCCCGCCTACTTTCTGACACGCCACTTCATCTTTTTCAACAGCCTTCTGGCGCGACGACCGCCTGCAACAGCTCATGCCCGTCTTGACGTCTCTCATCCCGCACGCGGACGCACCGCCGAGTAGTAGCGGCGACCACAGCAGCAGCAACGGCAGCAGTCGAGACGTCGTCTCGGCGGGTCTCGTCGCGCTTTGCGATGCCGCGACGGACGACGCGTTGCTCAAGCGGCTCAACTTAGACGTGCTGATGCACACGCGCGCGGACGACGCGCACGTACGCATCTTTGCCTTGCAGTGTGCACGCGCGCTCTGGACGGCGCACGGGCGTGGCAAGCTTATCGGTAAGAACAGAACCCTCTTTTTTTAAACTTTTAACCCAGCCCGCGCTGATGGTGATGATGATGATGATGATCTATTGATATTCTCTTTCTTTGATCCGTCTTTATAGGGTTCGTGTCAGAGACGGCGACGTTTATCGTCGAATGCGCCGAGGACGAGCACGACGGCGTCGTGTCGGAGACTCACGCGCTCAAGGCGGCAGTGGAGGGCGTGACGGGCGAGAGCATACAAGGCGTGTAAAAAAAAAAAGGTAGTTGAAAAATGAAACCTTGCTTTTCTTTTTTTTTCTTTCTTTGTGTGTGAATAGCCTTATGACAGAAACGGAGAAAATCGTAATATAGATGGTAGATGGTGGCATGACGACAGCAGTTGGAGGGGAAAAAAGATGACCTGATAAACCCATAAGGGAAAAAGAAAAAAGAAGCACCCCGTTACTAAGTGTAAGTAAGTATGGTAAGTTAATGAGAGTGTGAAAGGGTTGGGTTGATATGATAAAATGAAATGACTGACTGACTATTGCGAGCAGCACAGGTAGTAAAGGGGGAAAAGACAAAGAAAAAAAAGGTCCCATTTTTAAGAATCCGAATCACCGAAACTCTGTCTGAGTAACTGCTGCTCGTCGATCGCTTTACACTGTCCCAGCAGCTGAACAATCTCTGAACGTGGGCATGCAGTCCGTATGAAATGAGCCTGCCAAAAAAAAAGTCGTGTCAGGCGAAAAAAAAAACAACAACAAAAGGTACGCACATTGAGTAGCTCGTCCGCGTCCGGTCTAGAGGCGGCCGGTTGAGAACATAAATGCAAGAAATCGTGAAAAGATCGTGAAAAGGCCTCCGGTTGGCGCACGGGCGGGAGCTGATTACGGCAGACGGGCAGCCGCGGGTCTTGAGAGTCTGAGAAGGGTGGGTCGCCGTGCACGAGCTCCCACGCCGTGGCACCGAGTGACCACACGTCGACCTTGAGAGGGTCGTAAGGGCCCCTGAAAAAGGGACGTCTGTTGTCAGGGAGAAAGCAGGCAAGGAGGAGAAGAAAGCTTACACCCTCATTTCTGGTGCCTGTGTGAAGGGAAGGTGAATAAAGGCGAAGCCATTTACGACAAGTGACCACGCGCACCTGCCAGTAAATAATTCCAACAGGATCGGAGCGCTTGGGCGTCCCGGGCGGCGAGGAGACCGCCGTGGAAAAGTCAGCTAAAAGAACAGGCAGAATGAAACAATTTGAAACAAGTTGAGAGGGGTGATTGATGATGGGGTTACGTACAAAGTTTAAGCACGCCAGATCCGCTCAGAAGCAAGTTGTCCGAGCGAACGTCCCGATGCGCAATGTGATGTTTGCGGATGTACGACAGCCCCAATAGGACCTTCCCGCACGCCCACCCAAATCAGAATCAGCACGTCACCGAAAGGGAAAAAACCGACGACTTACATCCCACACGAACCGCGCAACCATCCTTTCCGAGATCTCGACCGGCGCCCCGTTGCCTTCCTCGGGCTCTTCGCCGACGACGGCCAGCACGTCCGCCAAGCTGCGATCCATAAGCTCCATGCCAATCCACAAGCTCTCCTCCGGGACGTCGACGTACAACCGCTCCATGCGGAGCACGTTGGCGTGGCGCAGCGCGCGCGCGAGCTCCAGCTCGCGCCGCAAGTCGACGAGCTTCGCCGTGCCGCCGCGCACGAGCGGCACGCGCTTGATCGCGACGTGCGTGGTCTCCTCGGAGTCCTGCAGCGACGAGCGCGGCGAGCGTGGTGTCGGTGGCCGGAATTGTTGCACGACGGAGGACGCCGCGCGCGCAGAGTATACCGACCCGCTCTCACCTTGCGCGATCTCTTGCAGGTCTGCGAAGAGCGCGTGAGGATCTGCAGCGTCATCGATGAACTCGGAAAGAGGAAGCACGATGGCTGCCAGCCATGCAGGGTAGCGCGCTGCTCCCGTCGACGACGCGAAGCACGGTGGCACGATGCCATTCTTGTCAAGTCCTTTGGTTGGTATTGACGACACCGGCGCAGCGTTGGGGTTCTCTATGTTAGTCGGGGCGGTCGGGATCGGCGGCCGGCGAACAGGCACGATAGACGCAGTTGGCGGTGGGGTGACATAGGGACTCTCGGCCTCTTCTGCCCCCTCCTGTACTTGCTCCAGATCCGACTCGAGGAACGAAGCGCGCAGAGGCGAAGGTGATGGTGACGGCAGGGGAGAGCCATATAGATACGTCAGCCGCGGGCTCTTGCACCCTCCAGCGTCCTCCTGGCTATTCGGGGCGGTAGTGAACGCGAGCGTGCCGGCAAGGCTCCCCGATGTGCCGTCTTCCTCGTCGTCCTCGTCGCTACTGGTGGCATCATCTGAGCTCGAATCACCTTCATCGTCCTCCTGTACGGCCTGCACGGGCGGGCGCTCATACTCGCGCTCCTTGCCCTTGAGCGTTACAATCGACGGCGCGGTGGTGATGACGTCCGCACGTACGCGCCGGACGATGCTGGCGCCACGCACGATCGTCGCGTGGGTGATGGTGCTGGAGGAAGCGCTGCTATCACGGTTGCTGTCCCTGCGCGGGTCGTACCGGATGGTGAGCTGCGAGTCGCGGGCATCGCGAGGTGCGCCAGACGCCGACCGTGGCGAGTCGAGCTGGAAGCCGGCCATTGCGGTTGAGTTGATGTTGTTAGCGACTGCGGCGCGGTCCTGCATCATACCCATGAGTTCATGGTACAGTGGCGAAGCACTGTACGAGAAATCATGTTCGTTTGCAGCTTCTTCCCCCTCATCCTCGTCCTCGTCCTCATCTTCATCTTCCTCCCACACCTCCGAACCCAATACGATACTCGGAAGGGTCACGCTCGGTTTGTGCTTGGCAGGTTCCGGGTTGGACGGGACACTCGTGGCTGCAGTCGAGGCGGACGACCCGGGACTATCGCGTAATGCAGACGGGATAGAAGAGAATAGGGAGGCCGACCACGACGACAGGTCCTCCAAGGTGTCTTTGCGGAGCGATAACCGAGGTGGGAGAATCGAGAGTTCGGATGGACGTGGCCGACGACGCTCGCTGCTACTACGTTCCCCAGAATAACGCGGCTCCACCTCGCCCGCTTCCTGGGTCGGCGGTGGTGATGTGACAGTCCGATCTTGAGGTGGCGGGTCTGGCAAGTGCCGTGATGGCGGAGGCGAAGGTTGTGCCTTCTCCGGGGGCGGCGGCCGCACGGCATCATCTAGGGCGACGGGCGGTGGAGACCCGCTACTCACCGCATCGTCCGTGTATCTAGGCGGGGGCGACTGTATTGATAGGGCCGACGGTGGGGAAGGGGTCTCGTTTACGACGCGGAATGGCCTGCGAGGTGGGGTCTGCGGCCTGACACGGCGTTCGGACCGCGTGCTACGCGTCGTCGTAACAGAGTTGCTGCGTGAGGGTTGTAACGAGCGTACCGGCGGGGGTTGGATAACCGGTGGGGGAATGGGGGCAGGCACAGGCACCGATTGGTCTAGAGTGGGTCGGGGTTGACTGATGTAGACGTACTGTGCGTCTTGGGGGGTCGCCACATCTTCGAGACCATTGACTTGGAGGGAGGTGCGGACACCAAAGGCCGGCGTGGGTGGGGGGGCAGAAGGACCGTTATTTGGGGTCTCGGGAGTGTGGGGTGTGGGAGGGAGGGGTAAAGGTGGTGGCGGAGGTGGTGGACCCATACGAAGTGAGCGGTCGGAGCGAGCAATCGAACCATCGGATTTCTGACGACGAAGGGAGCTGGATCGAGGGCGAGGACTAATTACCGTAGTGGATAAGGCGGGAGATTGTGAACGAGAAGGAGTGGTGGAAGGTGGGAGTGAGGGGGGAACGGGGACGCGCTTGCGACGACCCTTCTGAATGAGAGATATTTCCGCTTCCGAGTAACCAAGGCCGGTGAGAGTTGAGGACCACTCTGGAGGGATTCCCTGGAAACTGCAAGAGAAGATCAGGAATTAATGTGCACGGACTGAAACTGTGAGAACGTACGCTTCGTCTACGTGTATATTGTGCTATATGCGTGCGCGCGCGTGAAGAGAAGTGGGATTAAGGCCATGCTGACAGAAGTAAACGGTGTCCTCACCTGGAAATTCCAAGGGAGAGAGATACCCTCGTCATCTGTAGCATCGTCTGGGTTGGTAACGCGGGAGCTCTTGGACGCAGAACGCTTTCGGAGACCGGAAATCTTGCGGAAAAAACCTCTCTTGGCACTGCCGGGGCTCTGACTGGGATCCGGAGATGGAGTAGAAGTGGTGATAGAGGGAGGCGGAGACTGTTGGAGAGTGCGACTGGCTGCAGGAGATGGGCTGCGAACTGAAAGAGCAGGACATGGCTTGCCCTGGTTGAGGGAAGAGAGAGACATGAGAGATGGATTGAGGGAAGAAGAGTAAAGATAGTGTGAATCCTTTGGAGGTGGTGGGGGTGGTTTTGAACCAGTAAACTTGAATACATTGAAAGTTGAGAAACGGGAGTGTTTCGAGGTG
>QLOS01004668.1:0-11867 GCA_003313725.1 Russula sp. MG48 | reverse complement strand
TGTCGCTCGGCGTGGGAGGGGGGACCTGGGATGAAGTGGGAAAGGTCATGTGACGCCTGGCGTCACATGACACGTGATGGTACAGTAAAAACAAATTAAGGTGAGTCCGAGCCGTGGCAATCCTGCTAGCGTGCGCCAGTGCTTGAACTTGGCCACATAGGTATCGAGGTCATCCCCCTTCATCTTGCAGTTCAGCAACCTTTGGTGTGCATTGGTGCGCTGATTGGTGTCGGTGTACGCCGCTTGGAAGTCCCGGATGAAGGCAGTTCACAAGTATTTGTCTGTGATGGCGCGCGCTCCTCCAGCCACGCTCATGCGTCGGTTGGTGTCGTTCAAGATGCGCTCCACCCAATCGTTGACATGCGGTCTGTGGATCAAGCTCAAGGCCAATCCTAGGCAGTACAATGGCACCTTCATGGTATTGTTCTCTTGGTTTGTCATTTGATATATTCTAAATTCTCTGAGAAATTGGTCGCTTTTAGCTCTGTCCCCTGTGAATACTGTCGGTGGGTTTCCCCTCAAGCCGCTGCCATTGCCTCCTCCGCTGGCTGGTGTTCCACTTGCCCCACCAGTCATCATGGTGCTGATACAAACTGGCGCGCCTCCGCGTGATGCCAGCAGGCTGCACACGCGTCCTCCCGCACTCCATGGACGCGTGGGTACAAAGGCTGGGTTGATGGGGTTTGCAAAACCCCCTGTTCATATGGACGCGCTTGAAAAGGCGGCCATCCTACCTCCCCCGCTTGTGAAGGTGGGGTTGATCCCTTTGGTCACGCCCAGGGCCTGCAGCGCAATAAGCCATGGCATGGCCAGGTGGCTGCACACAGCCTCGACCCCTGCTGCGTGCGTCATTCTGGGTAGCTGTCTGTACTCGGGCATTAGCGCGCCGAAGTCCCCTGGGTCTATTTGCACCACTTCCTGGGTCTGTGCTGATAGCATTCATTCTTCTAGGTCTAGTGACAGTCCTCCTGGCATTGGGGAGTCCCTTCTAGCGTGCCCCAGTGTCGGGCTTATTTCTTTGGGGCTTTCTTCAGGTTCATCGCTGCTGCCGCTATCTTTGATCCCTTGGACCTCTCGTGGCGAGCTGATGTCTGTTTTCTTTTTGCCCCTGTTCGTGGGATGCTGGTCGTCCATCTCCTTCCACCATCCAAGTCTTTCCGCTCTGTGGACTACCTTGTCTGAGGCGTGCGTTTGGTATCCGGTTGCTCCCCAGCACAGCAGGAACCATTCATCATTTATGAATTCAATCGGTCGCTCCTCCCCATTGTCCTTGACCAGATGGTAGGCGCTGCGCAGGGGATCGCCGTACAGGATCCACATTGCCTCCCCCTCTACGTGCGGGGGTAGATCTCCGTCAATATGGGGGTGGATCACCTCCCACCGGTCAGCCGTGAATTGCACATTCAGGGTTGTCATCTTCGATGTTGATGATTTCTTGTAAGGTGTGAGTGTTGTTTGGTATGTTTTCGGCCAATTCTCATGTGGCGACTCGTCTGCTGTGGAGTGGCGCTGCCTCGTGCTGTCGCTGGGATCGTCTTGTGAGTGAAATCAATCTGTCCTGGAGCCTCAGGTCCCTCCCCAGTTCCTCGATCAATAAGTCTTCTTCGTGCCGATTCTTGAACGCGGTTGCGATTGCAAGGTTGGCTAGCATGGTGTGTATGCTCCTCTCTAGCACCACTAAAATAGCTAAGTTGGTGTTGGATAGTCTGGTAAGGACGTATAGGAAGCTGTTGTCGTTCAGTCGTCTGGTTCTGTCGGCCAGCTTGATTTCCTTTTCTTAACCAAAGGCGATTCTTCCCTCGCGGATCAATAGCTAAGCCTTGACTTTGAACTCGATTAGGGCGGTGAGGATTTCAATGTCGTTGTCAAAGCTTGGTGTAGCGAGGAGGGCGCGTGCGAGTCTCAGGATGATGCGAGCGATGGCAAGCGTTTATTGGTAAACAAGTCTTCTTGGTTGGATCAGAGTTTGGTCCAGCTTGGTCTTAGGGAGATAACTAGGTCGTCAGTGTATTCCCGATATTCAAATCCAAGGGTTTGCAGGAGGATCTTCAGGAGGGCGCGGTGTAGATTGTGCAGGGTGTCTGAATGCTCCTGGGTTCCTTTGTATGAAATCCCTGTACTCTATCTCTTCCGCTTCAAGTACTTCTAGCACATTATTGAGCAATGTGTCTTTGTCTTCTTCAATTCCTCGTATGAGGCCATTTAAGCAAAATTCAAAGAATCGAGACTGGTCTTCGTCTGCTGCAGTTCTGATAAGTTGTATGATGCTGTTGATCAGTTGTCACTTTTCATCTATCTTTCTTTGTGTATTATCTTGTAGTCAGTGGACTTCGGTGGCGATCAAAATTGAGTATCTTAGTCTCGCGTCGTCCAGTTTGAGAGACTTTGACTTGTGTTAAGGTTCAGTAGGACCTTAAGGGGTCTTGATGAGACTTCGTGTTCAAGTTACAAGTGGCGCTGACTAAGCTCATGCTTGTGTTCGCAACAAGCTGACTTTGCTACGCTCAAGGGCGACTTGAGGAGTGGGACTTAGATAAGATCAAGAGATCCTAAGTCACACGAGAAGAGTTACAAAACAAGGAAGGGGCAGATGCAAGCTGATACTGATTGAGATGAGTTCAAGTCGAAGTCTGGGGCTTTGTCTACCCAGACCGACCGCTATTTAAGTACAGTAATTCGTAATTGTGCTTGTGTCATAAGGCCCACCTTGTCAGCAAGACAAGGTGGGTCACCGGCCATACAGTAAGCATATTAGTAGTGCACAGTCCTAAGTCCTTGGGGAAAAGTGTGGGATGTGGGTGTCGTGACTGGTGTCACATCACGTCATGCTCCTGCCCGTTCTGGCTGTGCCTCTGGGCTGGAAGGAGCACGCCAGTGACGCAACTGATGGGGGATGGATCGTAGGTAAAATTGGCATAAAAATTTGACTCCCCTGTACGTGCGGGCCACCCATGGCAATGTTAGCCTGACAGATACCTACACCCAATGAATATTCGATCAGCATTCGCCTTATCTGACCACATGCTCAGGTAATATTGGTTGGGATGTCAGGCTGATCGATTCCTGCGCCCAATGAATGTTATATATGACAATCCACCGAATGCATTCAGTTGGATACCCAATATATCTCTTAGTATGCATCAGACAGGTTGTAAATATTGTTGGAGGTGCAGCCGCAACGGCACGCCAACCGTGGCAGCGCTGAGGCATGGGCGGGACCCTGGCCCTGGCAGCACCGGACTAATCAATCATACCCTGATCGTTTCCTCTCGTCTCACCTCAGTACACTAGAAAATAGTTTTTGCTCAGACCTTACCTTCGTTATGGACACATATAGTACGATACTGCATAGCCGTACCACCTCAGTCTTTATCCCCAAAGACTGAGGTCAGTAAACACTCTTTACATTCACTTTTACATTATATTAACCATGTATCTAGCTGTCGTTATTCTCCTACAGGTTAGATACACAATATAGTCTTTATCCCCAAAGACTGAGCCGTCGTTATTCTCCTACAGATTATGAGACCTGAGTGCCTCTAATAAACACGACACTCAAACACTTCCAACAGCAACAGTAACCCTAATATGAGTACCCAGAACGCTCCACCCCCGCTGCAAGGTGGAAATGCCCCTTCCGCAGGGGCCGCGACTCAGAGCACCACCGCAAACTCAAAAGGGAACCCACGCCTCTATGATGTCCCCTATCTAGAGGACGATGGAAACAACTATGCATTCTGGAAGTATCGTGTCCAAATGGTCCTTGACCTAAGAGACCTCTGGCCCATCGTTGACGGCACCAGCACCAAGCCTGACCCCTCAGCTGACCCTGCTGCATTCGCCGACTGGTCCTACAAAGACTGTGAGGCCCGCGCACAGATCACCCTCACTCTAAAGGATGAGCCGTTGAACTCTGTCCTGGACGCTACAACTGCAAAAGAGTGCTGGGACAATCTGTCAGTGCGCTATGAAGGAAAAGGCGAACAGAAAATTATCCACCTCATCGACGAAGTGTTCCGGAGCACCCTCTCCGACTCTGAGCCCCTCGAACCTCAGATCAATGCCCTCATACGCTCCGCACACACCATCTCCACACTGGGTCTCACCCTCGCTGATAAACTTGTTGCGTTCGCAATCATATCCTCCCTTCCTCCATCACTCTCCATCCTTAAGACGATCCTCTCCACCACTAAACCCTCTGAACTGTCCACCGAATACGTGAAATCGCAAGTCATTCTTGATGAGCAGCGACGTGTCCGTGATTCCGGTGCCGGAACGACTGCCTACTTCGCTAAGGCAGCCAAGAAGGGAAAAGGAAAGGGGAAATCTGAGGAGAAACAGAGGAAGTATTGCTCACATTGCAAAACCCGTGGGCACGACACAGGGGAATGCAGAAAGCTAAAGAAGGAGAAGGAAGCCAAGGAGGCTGCTACCACAAACGCAGCACCCCCAAAGGCCTCCAAACCCTCCGACGCATCTGCAAAAATCACCATCGCTGAGTCCACCTCCAGCGATACGGACGTGCACCTCTTCAGTGCCTATGCATACCTGCTCGCAGACCATAAGTTTCAGTGGGATTGGATCATTGACTCAGGCGCCTCACGCACCATGTGCTTGAACCGCAGCTGGTTCCAGACATTCTCCACCCTCACGTCACCCACCAGAGTGTTCCTAGGGGACAAAAGCATCATCCATGGCACCGGCGTTGGCCACGTCCATGTCCGCATGCGAGCAAATGGCTGCTGGAACAATGTCATCCTCCAAGATGTCCTGTTCGTCCCAGACTTACACGGAAACTTGCTGTCCGTCTCCCAGCTCACTCACCGCGGCGCTGACATCCACTTCAATGGGGATGGGTGCCAGATCTACAACAAGCATGAGCAGTCCATCTGTGAGGGCCACATCCGCAGTGACCTCTATGTCATGGACACACGCACCATCAATACAGCCTCTGCCTACATCGCTGCAGTCGACGCCTTCCCTGCTGAGGGCGATGACCTGTCCACCACCACTGATAACACTGCCCTTGTCACACGAACCCCTTCTGTGAAAGCGGATGTCGACACCTGGCACCGCCGCCTCAGGCACCTCGACGTGGACGCTGTCCTGTGCATGGTAAAGAAAGGCATGGTCAGCGGCATGGAGATCATAGGGGGCGCGCCACATACCTCCACTCCTTGTGAACCCTGCCTCAAGGGCAAGCAAACCCATGCTGAGATCCAGAAGTCAACAGAAACATGCGCTGACATCACACTTGGCCGTGTCTTCTCCGATGTCTGTGGCAAACTCCCTACACGCTCGCACCAAGGCTTCCAGTATTTTGTCACCTGGATTGACGATAAGTCACGCAAAGTGTTCGTCGCCGGCATGCGAGAGAAGTCAGAAGTACCACAGCACCTCAAAGCATTCATCACACGGGCTGAGCTTGAGTTGGGACAACGCGTGAAAGTACTGCGCACAGACGGAGGGGGCGAATACATTGGAGGGAAAGCTCAAAGATACCTAGAAGAAAAGGGCATCAAGCATGAAATGACCACGCCAGACACACCACAGCACAACAGCGTGGCAGAACGCATGAACCGGACCCTTCTTGACAAGGTCTGGGCAATGCTCCTCAATGCTGACCTGCCTGAATCCTACTGGTTCGACGCCCTCCAATATGCCACACTCCTCCACAATGTGACACCCACGCATGCGCTTGATGAGATGACGCCTGAAGAAGCCTGGAGTGGGAACAAACCAGACGTGTCACACCTTCACATCTTCGGCTCCCAAGCATTTGTGCACATCCCAGACAAATTCCGCGGCAAGCTTGCTGCAAAATCATTAATCTGCACATTCTTGGGCTATGCATGAAACCGGAAGGCTTACCGTCTGGTCCACCGACCCACGCGCTGTTTCATTGAGTCCCACGATGTTATATTCGATGAAGGGGGCCCAGTTAAGTGCTATGAACGCACAGTCATCGACCCTAACGGCACAGAAACAGGGGACCTGCCTGAGGGGACACCACCACCACGTGTGGACGATGCACACCCAAATCAACCTACAAACTCATCAGAAAGCGAAACGGAGGTTGAAGACACACTTACCGAAGCTCCACAGCCTATGCCCACACCAGCACCTACACAACCCACTGCTACCTCCAGACCCAAACGCACCACGCGCGCACCAACTCACGACGACGACCTGCACTACTCTGTAAGCTCATATGGGCTGCGAAAGCGACCCTCAGAGCATGCCAGCGTGGCACAGGCAGATGCCACGAGTGACCCACGCACCTACGCTGAGGCCATGGCCCGTCCTGACGCCGCCGAGTGGGAACTTGCATGTGACGATGTCACGCGCACTGGCTTGGTGCAGGGACAAAAAGTGGCAGGTACAATTTTACGTTAGAAGACTCATATTCGAGTACAGGGTGCGTCACGTGCACACCACTTCCGGCCCGGAGTCCTGGACAGAACGGGCGGTGGTGTGACGTGACATCACCCTGTCACTTCCTGACCCACTACCATTACCGACCGGCTATTACTTCACCTCGTTTACGCGTACTTACCCCATGGCTGTAGTGTGACTAACGAACTGCGACTAAAGACTGCGGGCCCCACATGGGGCCGCGACTGTATAAATAGGACGGGAAACTGGGGACTTATTCCTCAGTTTCGGCTTGATTCGATCCAATCCACTGTACCACGCTCAAGATCTTCTTGCTGAAGATCTCTGAGGCTTATAAACTTGTCTTTGCGGTCTTATCAGTCCGATCTAAGATCAAGCTCACAATCGAGTCGCCACTCAGCTCCCTCTGAAGTCAAGACTGCAATCTTATCTTATCTTCTTCAAGATCGAACTGTCCTACTTCAAGATCGCCTTGCTTTTCGCCTTGGTCCTCACCTATCTCACGATCGTGTGGACCATCTGTTATCTTATCGCCTTGAGAACCTTGGGACACCACCAAGGTTAAAGTCGAGTGAGAACCAGTAATAGCCTCATCAGGCGTCAGGCCCCAGTGAGCCTAACAGACGAGGAGTGATGTGCCTTCGAGCGCATGGGGGTATACAAGGTTGTGCCACGGCCGAAAGACCGCAAGGTGGTAGGGAGCAAGTGGGTGTTCCGCATTAAACGCGGACCTGATGGCTCCATCCAGAAATACAAAGCGCGCATCGTCGTGCAAGGCTTCACACAGGTGGAAGGCATCGATTATGATGAAACCTTTGCACCCGTCGCCAAGTTCTCCTCACTCCGCACCATCCTCACCCTCGCTGCTGAACTCGATCTTGAAGTCCATCAGATGGACGTCAAATCCGCCTACCTCAATGCGGAGCTCAAGGAGGAAATCTTCATGGAGCCCCCTCCTGGCTTCGACGTTCCGGAAGGTATGGTCTTGCAGCTTGAGAAGGCGGTCTATGGGACAAAGCAAGGAGGCTGTGTCTGGTATGAAGACATCAAAGAGAAACTCAAGGCGATGGGTTACCAACGCACTGATGCTGACCACGCTGTCTTCATCCGCGCCAAGGACGGCAGCTTCTCCATCATCGCACTCTATGTTGATGACATCACAATGGCGTCAAAGGACCTGAAAACCATCAACCAGGACAAGGAGGCACTTAAAAAATTCTACCAGATGACTGACCTAGGTGAGATCACTTGGATCCTAGGCATGCATGTCACTCGCGACCGCGACAAGGGTTGGATTGCCCTGTCCCAAGAAAAATACATAAATGAAGTCTTGGAACGCTTCGGAAAATCTGAAGTCCGGCCGATTAACACCCCTGCGCTCGCAAATGAACGCCTCACTAAACTCACCTCTCCACAAGTCGACGTCAAGTCCTATCAGCGTGCAATTGGTGCGCTGATGTATCCGATGCTCGGCACGCGCCCGGACCTCGCATACACTGTTGCAGCCCTTGGGCGGCACGCTGCGAACCTGGGTGAAGAACACTTGCGTGCCCTTGACCACGCGTTCCGGTACCTCCGAGCCACTAGTGATCAGCAGCTTGTCTTCCAGCGAGGAACCCCTGGAGGAACTGACTTACATGGCTATGTGGATGCTGACTGGGCAAGCGACATCAATGATCGCAAGTCAACATCCGGCTATGTCTTCATGCTGGCAGGTGGAGCTGTAAGCTGGAGCTCCAAGAAGCAGGCTTCAGTGGCCCTCTCAAGCACTGAAGCTGAATACATCGCCGGCGCGCACGCTGCCAAAGAGGCTGTCTGGCTAAAAAGGCTGCTTAGAGACATCTGGCCACAGTCAAACTCAGACACACCTATTCCCCTCCTCATTGACAACCAATCTGCCATCGCCATCACCCGAAACCCCGAGTTCCATGACCGAACGAAGCACATCGAAGTTTGCTATCACTTCCTGCGTCAGCAATATGAGTCCAAGGCACTTGAACTTACCTATGTTCCAACTGGAGACCAAGTTGCTGATGTGCTCACGAAAGCTCTTGCTCGGGAGAAGCACCAACGCTTCACTGCCAACATGGGCATGCGCCATGTGGGCTGAGGGGGCGTGTTGGAGGTGCAGCCGCAACAGCACACCAACCGTGGCAGCGCTGAGGCACAGGCGGGACCCTGGCCCTGGCGGCACCGGACTAATCAATCATACCCTGATCGTTTCCTCTCGTCTCACCTCAGTACACTAGAAAATAGTTTTCGCTCGTGCCTTACCTTCATTATGGACACATATAGTACGATACTGCGTAGCCATACCACCTCAGTCTTTATCCCCAAAGACTGAGGTCAGTAAACACTCTTTACATTCACTTTTACATTATATTAACCATGTATCTAGCCGTTGTTATTCTCCTACAGGTTAGATACACAATATAGTCTTTATCCCCAAAGACTGAGCCGTCGTTATTCTCCTACAAATATGTATTTAATATCATTCGGCCGATCCGTAAAACACGTATCCTTTGTAAATTCCGGTGGACATCTGCTGGGACGTCTTAAACGATATAATGTCATTATATTTTCTACGTTTCTATTGGATATTCGGACTGAAGGGGCTCTTTGCTCAACACAGCCGCCACGTCATGGCCACCCCCACCCACCACCCCCTCGCTCACAAGTGCGAGGTGGGGTTCTGCCTGCAGACACAACTGCAGCTGCATCTGCCTTGTTTTATTATTATCTCTTGTTCCCACTGGCTAATACTCTCACAGGTACATGGAGCCCAATGCGGTTGTTGCCACATCTGGACACTCTTGAGCTTGTCCCTCCTGGCTTGCCCACCACTGCGTACCCCCTCCTCACCCTCAATCACACGTGGCCACAACTGGTTAGCAAGCTAACCATTGCCGCCGTCAGTGACTACGTGGTAAGCAAAACTCCTTCCTCCCTTCTTTCCATATGCCATCCACCATGCTGACAATAACAATTTACAGCTCAGCTGGCGGAGGTGTGAGCTCACACTGATGTGTGGCATCAGGTAAACTCGAAATTGCTTGATTGCGCTTTGTGTGGCTTATTGGTCTTAAAACCAAAAACAAGACAGATAAGACAAATAAGCCAAATTTTTGGCTTATTTTGTGCTTAGTTTATATTTCATAAATTGGGCATAAAGCAAAACTAAGGAAATTTAAATTTTTAAGAAGAATTCAGACACACTAAGGAGAATTAAGGCAACAGATATATTTATTAAGAAGAATTCAGACACTACAGATACATTAAGACAATGTGAAATATATTAAGAAGACTTCCGAAACCAAGACACATAATAAGAAGCATAAGAAGAATTCAGAATCTAAGAAACATATTAAGAACATAAGTTATCACCACCTCATCCAAGTCAAGTTAACCACGAGCTCGGGTAATGGCAATTCGTCACCATCATGCAGCTACGATACATCGTGGCTGCCTACTGCTCGCTGAACGCGCTCGCATCTTCCTCAGCGCACTTGAAGGTGCGCAAATAGCCGCACCGCGTGTGCAGCCAAAGGTGTCGCCTGGCGCAACATGAGCTCGCGGTCTTTGGATACGCCACTGCTAGCTAAACGCACTCACACGCATGTGCACGTCTTCCTCAGCGCGCTTGGAGGCGCGCGAGTAGCCGCACTGCGCATGCAGCTGAAGGTGTCGCCTGGCACAACATGAGCTCGCGGTCTTTGGATACGCCACTGCTAGCTGAATGCACTCACACGCGCATGCACGTCTTCCTCAGAGCGCTTGGAGGTGCGCGAGTAGCGTATGCACATGGTGCCGCACCGCACGTGCAGCTGAAGGTGTCGCCTGGCGCAACATGAGCTCACGGTCTTTGGGTAGCATATGCGCGTGGCAGGGTCCGCACCGCACGTGCAGCCGAACGTGCTGCCCGGCACAACGTCGCAGGACCTTGTCGTCGGGTGCCAGCTGCGGCTGTGGGTTATCGGTGTGGTTCGCTTTCTCTGCGGTGCTACTCGGGTTTTCTGGACAACCTGTACCAAGGCCATCCGTGCTTGCCTTGGGCGTGACCCCTGAAAACGAATCAGCACTGAGTTGTAAGTATTGAATACGCACACCCCAGGGCATCGCCGCGCAGCCAGCACCCCAAGCACCCCGTCAAGCATCTCCGCATTGTTCGTAAGTTGTGCACGAGCTCGTTGTTCAGGCCCTCGCTGAGCCCCGCGAATGAGCTCCCGCCACCGGCGAGAACGACGTTGCCCATGAGCACTTGGCGCATGTCTTGGATCGCACGCCACCAGTGCTGCGAGATCACTGCCGGGATGGTGCGTGGCAGGTGCGAATTCGATACCTGCACGCTCTTATTTTTTGGTCCGATAAAAATTCGTTGGATTCAAGTTGGGAGGGGAGGAACTCATGATTAGGTCACGTGAGTGCGCAAAGAATAGCTCGCCGACTTGGAAATGCTCCAGACCAAAAACAGGAGAGAGATGTCCCAGTGAAAAGGTATGGGTATTTAACGGCGGTGTGATGAAACGACGCACTGGTAGTTCTAGCCTTGGTCAAGGACGCCAGCGATGCTCTGTATCCATTCGTACACCTCACAGTTTTCGTAGTATGACGCAAGGCTTGGCGTCATTTTTGACAGGCAGTCCCAGAGGGTTTAAAGTAGTAGGAAGTAGGAAGCCCACTAGGTGTGATACCTGTCACGACCCGTGACTGCAATTGAACCGGTGCTGGTCAGTCAAAAAAGCCGGAGGATTATGGATAGTCATCCTGGCCACAGCGGCCGCCATCACTCCATCCCACACACAATCACCCATTCTACATCACCATGCATATATACCAGTCCATAGCCATTTCTGATCAACCGGGGCGCATCGTCACCCCGCGTGCGTCTTTGTATTTACATACATGTTGTGCGTTATAAATGCAGATTTAAAAAAAAAAGTACTACAGTAATCTCTACGGAAAAGCATCTGAAATAAGGCTGAAGTTCTTGAAGTCTGAAGCAGAAGTCCAAAAAGCTCAAAAAGCACCATAACGAAAAGTCAAAGAAGGGAAATTTCAAACTTCAAAGGGGCCGACTTTGTACCGCACCCCCTCCTTCAAGTCCTGCTCCATCTTAACGACCCACACCACCTCTTGGTGCATATACACCACGCTTTTGATCATATGTAGTTCCCGTAGCCATGGCCTTGGATATTGTGATGAGGGTTGGCCTGAAGTGGACGTGCAGATTCGGGTAGGTGGGCCGGGTTGCAGCACGGGGTTGCGACACAGGGGAGCATGGTCTCTCTCGGGAAAACATTAGGTGTGACAGGGCATCAGAGAGCTTTGGTTTTGGTGATGTCGGGTCAGGAGTATCTGGCTCTGACGAGGAGGAAGATGTGGATTGCTCCGAGTGAGGGGAGTGAACGCACCAAGTAGCAGCCCTGGTGTGCTGTGCAGATAGAACTTGATCGAGCTCTGCTGTGCTATCT
>QLOS01004662.1:0-10643 GCA_003313725.1 Russula sp. MG48 | reverse complement strand
AGTCACCAGTAGACCACAAGTTTAAGCCATTCACAGTTACAGTCTGTGTGGAGGATGATAAGAAGGAAGACCAGCGAGTCCTCTTCCTCCAAGAAGGATACGAGTCATCACAACACTTTGAAGGAACAATCCTGTGGACAGGGCACTACTTCCTTGCCATCCTCCCAGGACGGTCCAAGATTGCAGCGTACCCAGTACACCACGTAGCAGGTGCCTGGTACGAAGTTGCATACAACAACAAGACTAACAAACATTTCGCTTACGCGAACGCCAAGACACGCTTCCCATTACTAGGGGAACCACAAGACCCAGAAGACCCAGGGGACGACACTACTGCCTTTACATCAGCAATAGGAGGAGCACTAGAAGGTGCAGCATGCCAAGAAGTCAGGGACCCAAGCCCAATCGAAGAAGAACGAGACACAGTGCAAGTCATGAGCACTCACACCATTGCCCCACCGCGTTTCGCCCTCGCAGCTGGCCAGACGTACGCAGACATTGCCAGAGTTAATCCATTCGCCCCAGCAGAGCCCCGTACCGATCCACCTCGCGGAAGGGGCGGAGGACCGCCAGAAGGAGGCGGAGGACCACCAGGAGGAGGCGGAGGACCACCAGGAGGAGGAGGAGGCTACCCAGGAGGAGGACCACTTGGAGCAGGGCCACCAGGGGGAGAACCACCTGGATTCCCAGGATTCGACCTCAATGCCCCAGCTCCACAAGGTGCGGATGCGAAACTAGTTGGCCAACCCCCAGAACCCTTCAGAGGCGGCAACGGAGGACGATCGATTGCCCGGCAATGGATGCTGGAGCTTGAGAACTACCACTTCCTGAACAGAAGGTCCACAGCGATCACACAAGAAGACAACCGTGTTGCACACGCCCTCACCCTGATCAAGGGACCATACGTGGACGGTTGGGCACGCCAATGCATGAAATGGCTACAGCAAGTCTCCAGGGGCGTCATACAAGACGACCATCCATGGGACTCCTTCAAAACCAGATTCCTCCTTGATTATGCAGATATCTCAGCCCCTCAGAAGGCGCAGCAAGAGCTCATGGGCATCAGGATTGTTAGGCTCACTGGGGCCTGACGCCTGATGGGGCTGATGCTGGCTCTCACTCGACTTCAACCTTGGTGGTGTCCCAAGGTTCTTAAGGCGATAAGATAACAGATGGTCCACACTATCGTTAGATAAGTGAGGATCAAGGCGAGAAGTAGGGCGAGCTTGAAGTAAGCCAGTTCGATCTTGAGGGAGATAAGATAAGATCGCAGTTTGACTTCAGAGGGAGCTGAGTGGCGACTCGATTGTGAGCTTGATCTTAGATCGGACTGATAGAGCCACAAAGACAAGATATATAACGCAAAGATCTTCAGCAAGAAGATCTTTGGCGCAGTACAGTGGATTGGATCGAATCAAGCCGAAACTGAGGAATAAGTCCTCAGCTTCCCTTCCTATTTATACAGTTTCAGACCCATGTGGGTCCCGCAGTATCTGGTCACAGTCTGGTAGTCATATCATCGCCATGGGGTAAGTACGTGTAAACGAGGTGAAGTAATAGCCGGTCGGTAATGGTAGTGGGTCAGGAAGTGACAGGGTGACGTCACATCACACCACCGCCCGTTCTGTCCAAGACTCCGGGCCGGAAGTGGTGTGCGTGTGACGCACCCTGTATTGGAATATGAGTCATCTAACGTAAAACTGTACCTGCCATTTTTTGTCCCTGCACCAGGCCAACGCGCGTGACACTGCCCCTCTCCTTAGGCGGCTGGTCCACCAGCCCAGCCTCCCCTCCTCACTGTCATCAGTTCCCACCGCTGCACGTACTTCACTTGCGACGTCACTATCTCCCCATATGGGTTCAACAGGGTCGTGACCATCGCTATGGGGATATCTTCTGTCCCAGGACAGAGGTGAGGGGGTTCGCTCAGCACCTTCGGCCATCCCTTGTACAGCCGTCGTGCTATCATCTTCGCCGGGGCCCACTGCGGCCATGGGTGCCGCAATCTGGTCTCTGCGGGCTTCCTCGACGTGGTAGGTGGTGCTGATGGTGGAGATTCCGGAGTTGTAGTTGGCGATGGCGATGGAGACGCCGGGGATCGGGTTTCCCGTGTATCCCTGCTCGTCGTAGTAATTCTGGAGGGCTGTAAGGCGGGCCTCCCACGACGTGTAGGGGCTGCTGTCGTCGTGCCACGGTTGCAGCGATGGCGCCGAGCCATGGATGATGTCGAGGATGGACTCGTGAGGGGAGGAGATGTAGAGGTGGAGTGCGTTGGCTGGTCTGAGAGCCATGGGCTGTCCTCTGTTGTTTGCTTCTCCTTAAGTACTATGCTCCGGATGGCCATGGGATTCTGCTCGTGGAATTCCTTGATTCTTTCTGGGGCGTTGCTTACGTGCGAGGCTGGTTCCCAAGTGTCTTCGGCCGTAGAATACCCTTTCCAATGCACTCGGTATTGGAGCTCCTTCTTGCACCCATATTGTCGAGACGCCACTATCTCTTCGACTTCGTATTGCTCCTCTCCCTCGATCATGTCAGGTGGAGGTTCAATGAAATTGCACCCATGCTCCTCCATTTCCTTATAGGGTGACAGGAGTGAGGTGTGGAAGGTGTTGAAGATTTTCCATTGCGCCGGCAGGGCCAGCTGATACACCACCGGCGATATCACGTTCGTGATCGGAAAAGGGCTGTAGCGCCTCGCAGCCAGCTTGGCGGTGGGGTGAAACAGTTTCAGATTAGTCCCCTCCAGCCACACTCTGTCCCCGATCTGATAGGTCTTGAATGGCCGTCCCTTTTGCCCTTTCTCATTCCGCAGCAACACGATTTTTTGGGCGTGCCGGATGGCTTCCACCGCACGCTCCCTTAAGTGTTTCAGGTATTTCCCCCGCTCAGCGACTGCGGGCAGCTTTGATGTTGATTCTTCCGTCATGCGTATGCTTGGGGTAAAACCGATCAATAATTGAAAAGGGGTGAATCCCGTGGTGGAGCTTGGCCAGGCGTTGTGTACATACTGGGCAAGTGGAAGCCAATGGGCCCAGTCGTCCTGTTGGGCGTTGCAGTAAATCCTTAGATACTGTTCTAGCCACTGATTGGTCCGCTCTGATTGTCCGTCCGTCTGTGGGTGGTATGCCATACTGATGTTTTGTGAGATCCCCAGAATGCGGCATAGTTCCTTTGTGAAGTGCGAGGTGAATCGAGGGTCTCTGTCCGAAATGACCCGTTGCGGTATTCCATAATGTGGGAACACATGCTTCGCGTATAAGGCCGCAACCCCTGGCCCATTGATCGTCGTGTTACATGGAAAGAACAGTGCCGCTTTCGTGGTATCGTGGTCAGTGATTGTGAGGATTGCGTTGTATCCTTGTGAGTTGGGTAGTTCGACTATGAGATCTAGCGTGATTGTCCCAAATGGCGGCACTCCTGGTCCTGGCGTGATGGGGAAGAGGGGTACCTTTGGTTTCGTGGTTCCCACTTTCGTCGCTTGGCAGGTGGCGCACCCTTTCACATACGCCGTTACGTAGTCTTGCATCCTCGGCCACCAGTAATCTTGGGCAATTGCTTTGAGGGTTCGTGCAATCCCAGGGTGACCTGCGGTGGCATGATCGTGATACACCGCTGCCAGTCTGCGCCGCAGTTCCGTGTTTCCGATCACCACCAGCCGTCCCCCTTGCGTCCATCCCTTCGCGTCTTCGATCATGGCGTACTTCTCTTTCCATATTGCAATGTCCTCATGGCCCTGCTGCGCTTCATAGACTTCGCGTTCCAGGTCTTCCAGTGCCAGTGCTCGGCAGAACAGCTTGTCTGGCAGCACTACCATTTGCTCGTTATTGTTTTCCCCTTCGTCCAGCCCTGGCCACCTTGACAGGTGATCGGCTCGGTTGGTCGCCCCTGATTTGTGCAGCAGTTGAAAGTTGTACTCTGCAAGGCGAGGGATGTATCTCACCACCCGCCAATTGATCTTGTGCGGCTGCCTGTAGTATTGGAGATTCTTGTGATCTGTGTAAACCGTGGTGACCAATCTTGCTCCTTGTAGTATGTGTCGCCAGTGTTCTAGCCCATTTACCAGTGCTAGAAGCTCCCGATCATAGACGTCGTATCTGCGCTCCACCGGGTTCAGGGCTTTGGAGTGGTACCCTACCGCCTGCATTTTTCCCCTTTGATCTTTCTGGTACAGGATGGCCCCTAGGCAGTATTGAGAAGCGTCCACTTCCAGGATGAATTCCTTATCGTAGTCTGGCCATTTGAGGACTGGGTCGCTTGTGATGATCTTCTTTACTCGCCTCACGGCTTCTGTGCATTCCGGGGTCCATATGAAAGGCACCCCTTTCTTCGTGAGGTACTGTACTGGGCGCATGATCTCCGCATATCCTGGGATGAATGGGCACTGATAGCCAAACACTCCCAGCGTGCTTCACACTTGTCGCACCGTGCGCAGTGTTTCTGGCCAATCAGCGAGACCATTCCTTTTTGTGGGGTCAATGCGTATGACTCCTCCCTCAATCCTGATTCCTAGGTAGTCCACTCATTGCTGATGGAAAGCGCATTTGCTTAATTTGAGGAAGAAGTCTTCTCATGCGATGGTGTCCAGTACTTCATGTACTATGCGCGTGTGTAAACTTGGGTCGTCCGTGGTCGCAATGAGGATGTCGTCCATGTATACAAACACCATTCCGGGGTACTTGGTCATCAGCTTATGAAATACGCGATCCATGGTTCTTTGGAAGGTTGCTGGTGCGTTGGTCATACCAAAGAACATCACTGTAGGCTCATACAGGCCATCTGGTGTCTTGAAGGCCGCTTTCCACCTATCTTCGGGTCGAACACAGATGTTGTTGTAGCCATCCCTGATGTCCAATGTCGTGAACAGTACTTTCCCATGCAGCTGTTCCAGTATCTGTTCAATTCATGGCATTGGGTAAACGTCCCGCTCGGTCCATTTGTTCACTTCTCGGTAATCTTGTATTGGTCGTAATGTACCATCCTTCTTCTTGATGTAAAAGAAGGGTGTGGACCACCTGGAGAGACTGTCCTTAATTCTTTCCAACACCTTGTTTGTGTGTATGAACTGTCTGGAGGCTCGCCGTTCTGTTATTGTGAGCGGATAGACCTTGCAATTGAGTGTGTCTGGTGCGCCCGGCTTAATCCGGATCACGTGGTCCTCGGGCCAGGACGGTGGAAAACGTTGTGCTGCTTTCTCGTCGAACAACTGCGCGTGTCTTCGATATTCCCATGGTAATCTTGTTTGGTCTTGTTGGGCCTTCTTTGCGTGTTCTTTGATTGCCCATCGTTGTGCGTGGTGCCCCGGCAGATCCCGGGACAGGAACGGAGTGGTGAAGGCTATCACTTCGTCTCCCTCTTCCCACGCATTGTCCTCCCTTGCCGCCTGGATAATTCGGGCCATTGTTCGGTGTTGCGCCCATTTGAGCAGCGCGGTTTCCACTCGTATCTGGGGGCCATGCACTTGCTTTCTTTTCCAGTCGATCAGGGGGTTGAATTCCTCAAGCCAAGGAAATCCGAAGATCGCGCGGTCATGTCCTAGACTGGTCACATAAAACTTGAGGAGGTGTTCTTCTTTTCCTCTGAACACCCTGAGGACACAGTATTTCGTGAGTGTTCCTCCAGCATTCTCGGTCCCGTCCACGTTGAACACCCTCCTAGGTTCTGCGAGTGGTCGCGTGCCGATGCCGAGCCACTCCACTGTTCGGTAGTCCAGGAAATTTTCAGTTGCGCCACTGTCGATCAGCGCTTTTTCGTCAGCCTTTCCTCGCGCACATGCAAATTCGAAGGGAATTTCTATTGATCTTTCCCCTCCCAAATACATGATACGCGAGCCAAGGGCTCTAGTCCAGGCCGGTTGACTAGAGCCGTCTAAAAACCCTTCAAGATAAGTTCGTCTAGCAGCTGATCCTTCTCTTCTTGCTCCATTCCTCTAATTTCCTCTGCCAGTCCTTCCTTCCTGCCCCCTTCGTCTATGGTGGTGGTGCGTGCGGTCATCCCTTGGTTCCCGCGTGTGCGTCTATCAGCGTTTTCCTGCGTGTTTCCTGTTTTCTTTGGGCAATTTTTACTAATGTGCCCTTGCTTTTTGCAGAAGAAACACTTTCCTTCATTCTGCAGTGTTCGTCTTTCGTCGGCTGTGAGGGCGTCTACTCGGGCAGCGTCGACATCCATTGGGATGATACCGGAGCGCCCGCTCGTTCGGTTTCCCACGCTGGTCTGGGGCCGTGTGAGGGCCTGCTTCCAGCATTGCTGCATGGCTTCGTTGCTCTTGCTCTGGTAGGTGCTCAGACTGGATCTGACTTCGGCCCAGAGCTCGTGTTGGCGACGCGTGGCCTGGTGCCACCCATTCATCGTGGTCGGTCGAGGGTCCGTTTTTTCCAGCACGGCTTTGTGGAGCCCGTTGCGTAGGCCCCGATGGAATTGCGTGATGGTGCCAACGTTGTCTTTCCCCCATCCTGCAAGCGCGCGCCAATGTTCGAACTCGGCAATGTATGTGTCCAGATCGTCGCCTTTCATGCGGCACTGTAGCAATTTTTGGTGAGCATTTACTTTTTTTGTTGTATCAGTAAATGCCACCTCAAAGTCTCTTTTGAATACCTCCCACAGGTGCTCGTCACTGGGAGTGGTCGCGTTCTGGCCTGTTGTGCGCCGGTCCATGTCATCTAGCACTCTTTCCACCCAATCGTTGACGTGAGGTCCGCGGATATAACCCAGCGCCAGTCCGACGCGATCCAAGGCTGTGTCCATTGCTTTGTTTCCTCTATTTGCCATTCTAAAAATGCGAAATTCCCTCAGGAATTGGTCGCTCTTGGATCGGTCACCATCAAATATGGCTGGGGGGTTTCCTCTGAGCCCTCCGCTGTTTCCTCCTGCTGCACCTGTTGTGGTAGAGCCGATGGCCGCCGGTGGTCCCCCACCGCCTCCTCCAGCTCATGGTCCCGCGCTCCAAGGTCACGTTCCTGTAAAAACTGGGTTGGCTAACCCCGTAGAGCGGATGCTGGCAGTTGGGAACACTGGAGTTTTTCCTTTGCTTGTCCCGAATATGGAGAGACTGCTGGCGTGTCCTAAAGCTTGTGGAGCGATCATTGGCGTTGGCGTGGGCGGGTGGCTTCGCGCTGCTTCCCTTCCTGCCGCCATGGTCATTGCTGGGGTTTGACCATACTCCGGCAGGGGAGCTCCGAAGTCCCTGGGGTTAATGCTGGCTACTTGTTCGACTTGCGCTGACAACATTCTTTCTTCTAGATCCAGGCTTAGTCCTCCTGGCATGGGCAAATCTCACCTCCTCACTGGCCTGCTTTCGTTGGGCTGCTGGTTTGTTCTTGGGGCGCGTCGCTCTCGTCACTGTTGATCCTTTCAATTTCGCGTGGTGAGTGCAAGTCGGTGCGTTTCTTGTTTGCTGGGTGCTGATCGTCGTATTCTCTCCACCAGCCCACATTCTCGGTCCCTTGGTCAATCCGCATGGTTGCTTTGGTGCGGTAGCCAGTGGCCCCCCATCGCAGTTCATACCACTGGTCATTGATGAATTCAATTGGCACTTCCACTCCCGTTGTGGTGAGGAGGTGATACGCGCTCCTCCCCGGCTCTGTGTATCCCACCCAGTACGCCCCTCCCGCGACGTGCGAGGGGAGGTCGTCTTCTGTACGGGGGTGGATTACCTCCCATCTGTCTCCCGCAAAGTCGATCGTTTGGGTTGACATTCTCTTCTTCGCTGGAGTCGGCCCAGTGTCGGTGCGTGTTTTCCCTTCTCAAGATTTCTCGTGCACTGAAAATTCCTTCTGCGATCAGTTCTTCCCTTCTAATTCTAGTTCTCCTTCTGGCGTCGTTCAGCAACTGCTGCAGCAATCCTACGTCCCTTGTCAATTCTATGGTTAGGACGTCGATTTCTTGTTGGCTATGGAACGCGTGCGCCACAGCCAAGTCGGTGATGATACTCCTGATGCTCCTTTCCAGACAGCAGAGGATGGCTAAGTCGGTGTTTGAAAGTCGTACGAGTACGTGAATGAACGAGTCAAAGCGTGCGTACTCGGTTGCCAGTGTGGATGACGATATCTTCAAGATACTCGTGATATTCAAGGCCTAGGAGTTCCAGGCCGAGTCACAGGAGTTGGATTCTGAGATGTTGAAGGAGTCGGGGAATATTCGTTTAGACCGTAGCACGAAATGTCGTCGAGATAGGTTAATACCCCAATCAGCAGTCTTTCTTTTTTGCGCACGATTTCGTCTACAACGCTGAGTAGATATTCTTCGTAAATCCGAGCTGCGTCAGGTTCTCTGGTTCCTCTCAGAAGTCTGACAGCGCCGGCGATAAGTTCCTTTTTCTGTGTGATAACCTTGTCTGATTCTTGTCTCAATTTTTTGATTTCGATGGCTACGAAAATCGAGTGAGATAGTCTTGGTTCGGCCAGTTTTGGCGGTTTGGGAGTTTCGGCTTGTGTTAGGCTCACTGGGGCCTGACGCCTGATGGGGCTGATGCTGGCTCTCACTCGACTTCAACCTTGGTGGTGTCCCAAGGTTCTTAAGGCGATAAGATAACAGATGGTCCACACTATCGTTAGATAAGTGAGGATCAAGGCGAGAAGTAGGGCGAGCTTGAAGTAAGCCAGTTCGATCTTGAGGGAGATAAGATAAGATCGCAGTTTGACTTCAGAGGGAGCTGAGTGGCGACTTGATTGTGAGCTTGATCTTAGATCGGACTGATAGAGCCACAAAGACAAGATATATAACGCAAAGATCTTCAGCAAGAAGATCTTTGGCGCGGTACAGTGGATTGGATCGAATCAAGCCGAAACTGAGGAATAAGTCCTCAGCTTCCCTTCCTATTTATACAGTTTCGGACCCATGTGGGTCCCGCAGTATCTGGTCACAGTCTGGTAGTCATATCATTGCCATGGGGTAAGTACGTGTAAACGAGGTGAAGTAATAGCCGGTCGGTAATGGTAGTGGGTCAGGAAGTGACAGGGTGATGTCACATCACACCACCGCCCGTTCTGTCCAAGACTCCAGGCCGGAAGTGGTGTGCGTGTGACGCACCCTGTATTGGAATATGAGTCGTCTAACGTAAAACTGTACCTGCCATTTTTTGTCCCTGCACCAGGCCAACGCGTGTGACAAGGATGAGCCCACAAGAGGGCATCGATAGCTACATCGTCAGATTCGAAGAGCTCGCAGAGAGAGGAAACCTCGAACCAAACAACCCCACAGTCGTCTGGTATTTCTGGAAGGGCCTCAACTCCGGACTTCTCAGGGCCTGCCTTAAAGAAAGGCCCATCCCTATGACTTGGGAAGAATGGAAGCATGCCGCACGCACCAACCACGTCCACTGGCAGATCGAACAAGGCATCCTTGCCCAGCAGAAGCAGCAGAACCCCTTCGTAGGAGCCCAGTGGACCCCTCGCCCCTTCTTCCCCTTCCATGCACGGGGCCCTCACCCCCAGCAACAGACGCAGCGCCAGCAGCAACTGCTCCACCCAAGCCAGATGGGACCAGTTCCTATGGAGGTAGACCATCTCAGGGCCATGCTCAGCGACTCAGAGAAGGCCCGCCTCCAAAAAGAAGGACGCTGCTTCCAATGCAAGAAGCAAGGCCACCTCGCATGCCAATGCCCACAAAGGAAGGGCAAAGGAAGCCTCCCTCGTGCCGCCAAAGCACAAGCAGCACAGGAGTACAAAGAAGAGGAACCAGGAGACACTGTCACCTCTACCCCGCCAGGAGTAATGGCTCCAGAAGAAATCCTCAAAGCGATGGCTGCCCTCAGTGACGAGCAGTATGATAAGATGGGTCAGATGTGGGAGACTCAGGGTTTTCAAGGCACCTGAATACGTCGGCCAGTATTCGGGCAATGTTCTGTCGTGATGTGTACCTACCAAGAATCAAATCGTTGCGTATCCCAGCTCAGTTACACACCTCGACTGCCAAGGCCGAGCTCCCTGTCTTCATTGACAGTGGGGCAACAGAAAACTTCATCAGCCCAACATTCATCAGAAGGAATAAAATCGCCACACTACCCCTCAAACGTCCCAGGAAGCTACAGAACGCAGATGGGAGCTAAGGAGTGACACGGGTTTGAGTAACACCGCGGTTTTCCGGTCACGGTTGTCACGGGTGCGGGTGCAGGTTGGAAATTCCACACCCAGGCCACAACCGCACCCTCACCTGCGGTTTTACGGTTTTCCTAGTCCCAGCGGTCCGCCTAGTAGTTGCTCTAAGCTAGGCTAATGGCGACTCTCACACACTTGTATGACCCCGGTGGCACTAACGATAAAAGGCGATTCATCGAGATCTGGCTGGACCAACATTTATGGGTGAGCCGAACCCCCTTTTTTTTTCAACTTCCCGCTCACATGTCTCAACAATTTCAGTCTTTGGAAGAGTCATCACGTTCCTCGCTGCGACCCTCCCATTCTACATCCTCACTATCTAGCACACTTGGCCCTGGGGCCACTAGCAAATCTATTGGGCATGGTGCTAAACGTGCGAAGGATGCTTTGACGATTATCTCTCGGCCTGTCAAGCGAACCAAGCATGGCGCAGCATCAATTAATTCATCACAAACAGACAGTCACCCAACTGATGATCATGTCAGTACAATCAGCAATGACATATCGGAAGTCATTGAGCTCGGCTCTGACATTGATGGGGTTGACGAGCTT
>QLOS01004654.1:0-12064 GCA_003313725.1 Russula sp. MG48 | reverse complement strand
CTCACCCCCCGATGAGCAGGCGCCGCGACCAACGACCCCGCGCGCTGACGCGGGTGCCCGGCCGTCAGCATGCCGGCGCCTCACCCCCGACGAGCAGGCGCCGCGAGCAATATCCCCCCGTCACGCGTATCACGCGCGTCCGCAGGCAGCGAAACAATTTATAAATTAGTATATTTTGTGTAGATTAATTTTGTAGGACTGCTGTAGATTAATAAAATATATATATATATTTTGTGACCTGAATGCAAAGACTGGAAGTGAGAACAGCTGCTGTCAACGGAACGGACTGTGGGAATCGGGAATCTAGTGAAGCGTGGGAAATCGGGAGTGTAGTTCGACCGGGGGATTGTGGGAGTACCCAGGTGGTATAGGTGATTGATCGAGATACTAATGAAACCTAAATTACCTAATTACAAATTCTAACAGCTTGTCAACTTTCCTGTCTTTTTACAACTTGTACTGTCTTGTAACTTGTGAACCAGCCAAAAGGAATGAAAAGTGGCTGAAAGGCTGCAAGTTTTTTGTAGAAATGGTGATGTCTGGGCCATGTGCTCACAATCTCACACACACACCATGTGTGCTATTGCCTGGGCCGCTTGTTGCATAGTGCCTGCTGCTGCTGCTGCTGCTGCTGTGGATAGTATAAGCTACCCTGAACAAGATGAGATAGGGTAGGGACAGGGGTGTACCTAAGAACACTCTTTCTGCCCGCTATCAGCATCAGCAAATTGGTCAAAAAATTTTGGGCATTTTCAGGCATTGCCGGAGCCCAAAATGTTTTCCATGTGTTATGATACTTTACAGGCATTTATAAGGCAGCATAAAAGATTATGAACCATTAGAAGGGACATTAATACACATTATGAGAGATTATGATCCACTATAAGCCATTATAATGGACATTAATACACATTATAAGAGATTGTGAAGCATTATTAAGCGTCATGAAGCATTAGGGATCTGCACGCTGGGTATACCGCGGTTATGATTTTATGTGGGGGATATCGTGTAATGCGGTGTGATGCGGTGAACCAGTGTCGTTCCAAAACCTGCAGTGGCATTCAATTTGCAGGCTCTATGGCAAATACCATAGCACAAAAACATTATATTGACACGTAGCTACGAGACAGTATGGAATGAATAATGTAAACCCTCCCCCCCGCCGCTGCCGCTGCCGGGGCGCAGGTGCACGTCCATGCCCATAAATGTGCCCTGTAGCATCGTTGTCATCACAGCCGACGCGCTGCACCCTCCGGAGGACTGCGCTACGGCTGGCGGCAGCGACCAGCGTAGCGTGCACCACGCCGGCACGTACGTCCATTCGCTGCCACCGGTTGCTTGGCTGCACGTGGTGCCTGAGGCGCCCGCGCCGAGGTAGAGCCCGACGGCAACGTCGTCCAGGGTGCTGACGTGCGGGATGAAGATGGGAATACAGGAGGAGGGACGGACCGCCTTGATCGGTGATGGAGAGCGTGGAGCAGAGGATGAAGGGTACTTGTACTTGGAGCTGCGCTGCCGCTGCACCTGGCTTGCTCGTGGAGGGATCGAAGTGGTACTCCATCAGTGTGAAGCGTCCATCAGGCGGGACAAAAGAGAGCGCTTTTGAATGGTTTAGTCTATGAGATGTGTGGGGCGCTGTGGTCAGGGCAGCTCAGTGCATATGATGGTGCGAACCAGACGCAGGGGTGGAAGGAGGGCTCAGCGATGGTGTGCACATTGGTAAGTGTGAGTAGGACATTGGGTGTTCCTGCATACAGGTGGTCAGGTGGCAAGTTGCGATCAGAAGGAGAGTGGATGCCACGCACCTGAGGATTTGCAATTTACACAGATCTTGCCAAGCACGCTGCTCGTAACAATGGACCCGCTCCTGAGAGGTTGTTGAGGTAATGCCGAAAAGGAGTAGTCCACGTACTCACTTGTTCACGACTGCATCCACGATATGAAAAGTAGATTTCATTGTTGTTGTACCGAACACCAGCCCGCCACTATGGGATGGGGCTCGCAAATGTTCTCATACTGTTCGTGAAGGGCCCAGTGAGCCCGGACACACCGGTGACAGAGACTTTGGTTATGAGCGATGGGGGAAGAACAATCTCTCGTAGCATGTTTGGAGAGATGGTAAGCGGGTGCCCGCCCGCATCCAGGGTCTCTGACCGCTCGCCCCGGTATCATGAGACTTGAGGGGTGCTGTGGTCGCATCGGTGAAGGCCGGGCATGACTCGGTGGGAGCGCCGCACACCCAGTCAGGGGGTATAAATCGATGTCAGCAAACGAGAATTGCTGGTGAAGACCACGAGTCGTGTCGGTATAAGCATAAGCTCCGGAAGTGGCACTGAGGGGTACCGAGGAATTCTGACGATGAGGCATAAGTAACAGATAAAGTGCATAAGATGGAGAACATACTCAAGTGCTGCCAATGTCCATGCCGCACTGGAAGGCTTCACTCAACAGTGATGGATGCTCGGGAAGAGGCACCATCGGGAAACCAGACGGGAGCGCGTGAAGTGGCGGTGAGGCTGGCGTGTATAGGGGTGAGTCATCCATTGAGCTACTTGAGACCATGTCAAAATCAAAAGCTGTCGGGCCCAGACTGGAAGAGATTGGCCCTGGTGTCCTGAGCTTCACAGGGCGCGTGACTACTTTCTCCACCGTAATTGGCTGTGGCATCGAAGCAGAACGATGCCTGCCAATCACGGCTCCTGTGGAGGGTGGTGCCTAGGCGGTGATGAGTTCCAGGGGAGATGCGACCCCAGGATTCTTATCCCGCATAAGCGAGGGGGCGCCATGCTCACTTCTCATGATTAGTGAGGCGGCCTGCGTGCTATGATCATTGCGCCGGCAGGTGCCTTGACGGGTGTGCGCTGCGGTGGAAACCATGCTAAGAGGTGGACGACGCACAGGTTTGAAACGATAGCCAGGGTTCTGGAGAGCATGTGCGGCCTTTTCCTGCTCGGCGAGAATCTTATACTGCTTGCGCTCCATGGCAGACAGACGACGCCACTCCTCTCCTGCACGCTTTGACAAAGTCTTGTCGCTGCGACTAGACCTGTCAGAGGAATCACTCGGATCGCATGCATGCTTGCGTGAGTATTCACAGCGGAATATGACGAAAGCATTCCAGGGGCAAGGAACCCAGTCAGGGTCGCGCTGGCGATTGTGAATGGCACGGTGGTCTGAGGAGGAAAGGTGAAGAGATGGTAGATAGATCCATATGAGAGCCATCCATGTGGTCGACAGAGGAGTCAGGGGATGGTGGGAACGGGTCAAAGGACAGGATATGGTGGGATTGAGAATCGTTTGAGGATGTGTGGCTGAGTGTAGGAGATGATAGCTGAGAATCGTTGGGCATCTTGGTTGGGTATGAGATGTTGCTGATGTCTACGTCGTCGTCATCACTGTAAGAGGGTGGCCAGCCTGAGACGAGACCCTCCATGAGTGATATCGGTGGTTGTTAAGGGTAATAAATATACGGTGGGCGGTGGCGGAAAGCCGGTGGCGAGACAGTCATGAGCAATATGGAGTAATAAGAAAAAGTGGGAAGATGGGTCCAAATGACGGGGAGTTGGTGAACAGTGTCAAAGCTATCCCTGAGTGTGGTGCAGTGACTTGACCAAAGTACTTGACGAGAATGTCCAGAAAGGTGCGGATAAAAGCAAGCTTACTGAGCAGGTGGCCTCATCATGTGTTCAGGCTCGATGACAGCGGCTTCTCGCGATCGGAACTCGCTACTGCAAGTTGGTTCTCTACGTCGTCCTAGGGGGATGAGATCGAGTGGTGCCATGGGGTGATGGACAAACGCAGGCCGGAAGTGTTGAGCTGGGGGAGCTGTGGAGTTGAGGTGCACCTGCTTGTACAGGTCATCGTCGAACCGGACGATGTTGTAGATTGAGATGGACCAGAGTGCCTTGCGCACACGCAAGTGCGTGATGCACACACATCTCGAAAATCGCGGCAAAGTAGCCTAGCACTTGGGAAACAACAGGGGGTGTTAGCAGTTGGCGCTGAGCGTTGCTGCATCTCTTGCATTGGAGGACTCATGCAGCGTCAGAGTCAGCGACGGCACGATGTGGGAGAGAGGAATATAATATACCTATCTGCAACACAGTGAAGATCCATGTATATGCGCACTTAAAGCCTACGAGTGCTCAGGTGTTTCTGGCGACATAGAAAAACCTGGCCACTCCGCTCCCGTCTCTGAGGTAGGCATGTGCTGTGGGAATACCATGCCGGACCGTTCCTGCCTTCGGGCAATCCCAGATCACGTGTCTACCTCAGAGACGGGAGTGGAGTGGCGAGGTATAACTATTGATCACAGGATAATTGCACTGCTCTTTTCCCTCCCTCCACCACATACCTTCGACTGTGAGTGACATGGGTCTGGCTTGGGCCAACCCGTGACTGTGATGACGTGACCCACCTGCCTTTTTGGGCTCAGAGCCTCAAGTCACAATGGCACCGCATATACCCATCATGACCTGGGGATAGAAAATCTCACAGCCAATCTCAGCAACAAGTTGTGCAAATGGATTGCAGATCAGTTCGTGTAGGCCCCCATAACAGAACTTTACCCTAACAACTGCTACCTGATATTCGACGAGATCTGAGTAGGCTCCTCGAGAAGACAAACTAGGAGTTGGACAATCTTCCTCCACCTTCCTCGTCTGCACCTATGAGTGAGATTCTACGGTTGATATCTGAGTTCACGCAAGCGGTGGAGAAACAAGGTGAGGGTGAACCTGGTCGTGATGGCCTCCTGCAGCAAATCAGACCTTGGCAAGAGGAATTCTGCGTTGCTATTCGTAAGACTGCACCGTGCTTTGTACTGCGATTTAAGAAGAAACCTGCTCGCGTTACATCTGTTCCCTCCCTGATGTGCACTGATGGTGAGTCATCCTGTGATGAGGAGTCTTGCTTGCCCCCTGGGCCCCCGGAGCTCACTGCCTCCGTGTCATCCACTCCTTCCCTGGTGCGCGCTGCCTTCGTGCTGTCCGCCTCCTCCGGCCATGTCAACCTCACCACCCCCAGCAGCACCAGCAGTGGCAACGGCAACAGCACATCTCAAGCATTCTCTCTGCACCATGGTACATTTCCCTTGCACGGATCCCCACCTGCACATGCCTGCCGTCATCAACGAGGAAACTTATCAACATACAGTTGGCCTGTGATCACATGAATCACTATCTAGCATTTTCTGACTCAGTATATGGTGAGCTCATGCCTTCACTTGTCTCTTGACTGCTATCCCCCACTTGCACGTGCCTGAGCACGCTCTTACTCAACCTTAGCAGTGGCGTTGGCAACGTCATGCTTCAGGCTGTGTTGCAGCGGCTGTCTCACGTTTGGCGTCAAAGTGATGGAGAAGCCCGCGGAAATAGTGTGCAAACTGTGCGTGCAGATGATGACGTGCGCACAGATGTGGGGGGTGTGTATGGATGACATTGAACTTGAGCATGTGATATGCTTGATGGTGCATGTGTGAATGAGCTCATGGCTTGTGCTGATGTTGTCCTCGTGAACAATAAGGTCTTTGGTGAATCATGTACGTCCTCCCCGTTCTCTCCCACCTCCTTTGTTTGGTGACTGACTGGTGCAGGCTCTGCCAGTAGGGATGGTAGTGAACAAAGTGATTCAACCAAAGTTCCTCAACTTGAAGGAGGGTGCTCTCACCATCTCGCTTGAGCCATTCATTGCAGGCGGCGGGCATGCGGTGACAGAATGCAACATGGATGATATCAGCGCTATCCTGGACATGTCCACGCACGATGTGCGCGATTTGAACGTTGAGGTACACGCGTTCGACCCGCAGCTGACGATTTCTCTATCTTTTCACTTTTTGCCGTGGCTGTGGCCCTTTTGAGCATGCATGGTCGTTCTTGAGCAAATGCCAGATGGCTGGCCCACAGTTAAATGGTGGGAGGTAAGTATTTGATTTGAAATGTGATATCCCAGCAACTGACTAGTAAATTCTGCAGGTTATTCTACACGCTATCATCTTGCCCATGGGTTACGGCTTCTTACGGTTTTTACTACCACGGTTTTGTGTTTTTGCTACTCACAGGTTTACAGCTATTTTTTTCTTTTTCTTTTTTACCAGTTGCGCACATTGATTCTATCTCCAGTCACACGGCATCTCCTCTCACGCCGCCACCATCCCCGCCTCAAAACACCAGCACATGGCGTTTTCCAGACACCGCCCCCTCCCTTGCCCCAAACGCAAGCGGAGGGGTTCACCTCTCTCCCCACGACAATGACGACGAGCAATGCAACGAGGACCAGCAGCTCAACAACAATGAGCAGCACAACGACGCCGACATCACACGTGACAACAACAGCACGCATGACAACGGCATGCACGACAACAGCATGCGCAACAACGGCATGCGCGACAATGACACGCACGACAATGATGGCACGCATGATAACAACGGCACACATGAGAGATTGCGAGTGGGTGGCACTGGGTATAGACTAATTATCTGACTTTAGTTTATTTTGTCCATGCTGTTTATGAATATCACTGTAATGCCTCATAAGTCCCGAAATGTCTCATAAGCCCTGAAATGTCTTATAACTTCCAGAATTCATTATAAGATAAGAAATCCATTATAACAGATCATAAACCTCCGAAATGTAGTATAATGCCCATAATCCATCATAACATCCAAAAACCATTATAAACTCTGAAATCCATCATAAGGACGATAAAAATTATGAGGGATTGTCAATAACAGGGGTTCTGTAATAAGCCGTTAGAAATGCCAGCTGGGGTTTTAGGGCATTTTGGCAATTTTGGTCTTCATAAGGTGTTACAAGGCATTATAATTTTCAGACCAACTTGCTGATGAGAACAGAGGTCTGTTAGTGAAGAGTGAAGGCACAGAGGAAGAGAGAATGTACATACTTCATGGACCCACAAGAGGGATCTGGATTCCTTCCAATCCACAAACACTGCCAAACACCAGGCCTTCAGTAAACCATCCTGTGGTGCCTTTGTGGTGGAGACAACATGCGATGTTGTAGTTTACAGATGGATCTGAGAGGAGGGCCATTGCCTAAGCTTCTGTCACAAGTCATTCCCTGTAAGGCTGTCTGAGTGTCGACAGCAAATGACAGGGTTGTTATGAGACCATGAACAATTCTTATCATCAACGTCGCTTGCTATCTGTTGGAGCATTGCTCCTTTTTTTTTTGCCAATGAGACGTGTAGATCTTGCATGTGTGCCGTGTGCGCTCTTGCCTGTGCCGCTTATCATGCAGTGCCTGCTGCTGTGCATGCCACTGCCACGCCTCTTTGCACTGGCATTGCTGGTCTCTTGCACATTCTTCAGCCATGCAGTGGCACACTGCAAGATGTTCCTATTTGTATGTGATTTTACTCCACGCATTGGGGTTGAGGGGGGGGGGAGAGCATCTTGTTAGTTGCCATGAGGTGGTGCCTATGAGACAGGGGATGTGGGCGCACCAAATCTGTAGCTGTTGCTGTGGTTCTCAGGCCTGTCGTGTGTTGCCATGGTGGCATGAGGACATCGAGGAGGTGGCCACGTCCCTGTGGGGCGGTCGCTGTATAGCATTACTGCAGTCACAGACAATAGAAAAAGTGTTAATGAAAAAAAGAGAAGGAGAAAGAGAAAACACACTGGAATCTTGGGAGGCGTTACCTCCCAAGCTTCTATTCATGCGTCCCTCATTTCCTTGTGTTTATTGGGTATTGGATGTGGCATCGTCCTTTTTCTTTTCCATAGTGTGTGTAGTGGTTGGGTATGGCAAAACAAAGGAAGGTTCTGAGAGCCCGAAATAATGGGTGACAATGGGTTAGGGGTTGGCCCAAGCCGGCCTTGGGGCCAAGCCAGCTGTCACCAGAGTGAGACATAGGGTGATGCAATCCAATACGTGTGATGCAATCCAATACAATGGTAAACAGAAGATTTAACATAACGTATCAAGATGCTCTAGAAATGTTTGTGTTTCTGTGGAGAATTATTAGGGGTGGACAGTCCAAAATCCTCTACCAATGGTGTAATATCTGCATGATAAACATCTACTAAATTAGCAGCCTCTGCAAGATCAAAAAGATTGGCAAAATGATCATCTGTGCCCCCATCGCTCTCAGCCTCTGATTCAGCACTATCATGGTTGTCTTCATCACTTCTTTGGTCAAGCAGAGCTATTGAATTATAGCTGGCTGAAAATTAATGTGTCTGCACATTCATTAGTTCCTCATTCGATGGGCCCCAATAGGCAGGCATAGAATAAAGGGGGGATGGAGAAAATGTGTGGCTGCCACATCACATATAGTTGGCAAAGCTGCTGCGCACATAGTTCAATCTAATACAGCAGATCTAGGTCTAGATCTTGGAAAAATGTTAGTTGTTGTTAACAGGAAATGATTGAATGCTCACCAGCTGCCACTCATGCTACCTCAACACAGTCCCATTCCTCCATAAACCACCACTGTAAATTACAATGCTCCTTTCTCAGCCGAAGCTCCTCCTCACAGCATCAATCATGTTGGAGCAAAGCTTGAATCCCCAAATGTACCCCCTCATCACAAAGCCACTGTGGTATCCCACCACTATATTTGTTATCTAACCCTATGTCCTGCCAGATGTCATCGTCAATGTCAAGCTTGAATAGGCCATCACACTGGATTGGCTGAGGTGCTGCAGAACCCACTGGTGCTTGACCATTGGCTATGAGACCTGTGAGCTGGTAGCAGAGGTCATTGTAGGTATTCGTGAGCTTAAGGATAGTTGGTTCGCATCACTTGATCAAAGATTCAGCATGCAATTGAAGATTTTTTTCTATTGAGTTTCATCAGCATCAGTAATCTGTGTTCAGGATTTGATTACCATTGATGGTGTTGCGATATGCTTGCTCAAGCTTCTCCAGCTCAAACTTACGGTGATAAAGACAATCACAAATTTGGTGCTTCAGTGATCGGGCATTCATGCAAATACGAAGAAAGGCACTTTGACGGAGTGAGGCGAGATGTGCATGCTTATCAACTCCAAGGGCCACTTGCTTACAATGTAGTGAATCAACAATTCAAATATGGTGTGCACATGACTCTTCCAGTTGCTGCGGGATGTTGGTGCAATCAGTGGGATCAAATATTGCATCCCCTATCAACTGCAACTCAAGGGAGTGGACCTTCTCATTTAGCAGCATGAGGGACTTTTCTAGCGCCAGAATGTTATTGATGGTGTGTAGGGCCTGGTTACATGATTGACCTAAAAATGTTAACAAGCTCGTCAGAGCAATATCGATAGAGTAGTAGGGTAGACTTACACAGCAATGGCTTTGTTTATTCTTGTACTTGTGCAGCCCACTCTGACCAGAGGACATCCTCCTCAACACCACATGCAGCCAACACACCATCTGCTTCTTGTTTCTTCTGTTGGCAGTGGTACCATCACTGGTACAGCCAGTGGCCAATACCATCAAGGGCCTTTTCATTGAGGAAGTGAATTTGATTATCTATGATAAGTATGTGTTGATAGTACTAAAGCCTGAGGTCAGTATCAGAATAAGAAAAAGAGTAAGACACGCACACCTGTGACCCTTAACCTGGGAATCAACTTCTTCAGTGAACTCCAAAAGCGCTCACATCCCTCTCCATCAGTCAGCCCAAAACTGCGACACTTCCAGGGGTGATAAATAATCTGGCACAGCCACTGGTGGCCATATGCATGGAAGACTGAGATGCTGAAGGTTATTCTTGGTAGGAACTCTTCAAGAAAGCCCCATTTCTCACAGCTACGATGAAGCTGGCAGCTGATGTCATACAGAACCCCAACAGTCATATGACTTGGGATATGTTCAAAGAGTCGTTGGAGTAATGCCACAGCATAATACTGTTTTTCACCCGCTGATGTCATATTTATAACCCATAATGGACAATCATGATGACACAAAAGTGCCATGAGACCTGTATCTGCAAAAAACTGTGTACTAGCCTTCTCCCTCTTTTTGTCAGCAGCAACAAATGAGTCATTACAACCATTGAGGATGGACGTGGGTACATGCATACCCCCCTCATATCTGTCTTCAGCACTACTAGTCTGGGTGTTACGCTCGAGCTCTGAGCGTATCGATGTCAATGTCGCTGTCGCTGAGTCCTGATCTGGGCTCAGGTACTGCCAGTCCCTCGAAACTAGGGATGCAGGCAGTGGCGGTCCCCTTAGGCACACAACCCCAAGTCAAGGGTCAATGCAGGGGAATTCAAAGTCAGGCAATCGGCCTGAGGATCTGGGGGTTCACAAGGTGAGAGGGGAATACGATAGCCACCAAGGGCCAGAGCGTAGCTCGGTATTGGTACAAGAGAACAAGCCTAGAGACGCTGCTACAGTCTAGGCTACCTTATATAGTCAGGGGTCGTGAGGATGGGCTTCCTATCGAGTCACGTGAGTCAAATATAGTACTGCAGTTGTGGGTTCGAGACAGTCAAGGGGTCATATACGGGATAAGGGTGAAAAAGCATGTGAAGAAGCGTAACACTGCCCCTCTGCTAGGTCTGAAGACATCCCGGCTTCACCAGGCATCCGTCATGGTCGCGTCCTCCTCTGGGATACTGATGAATGTGGTGTGATGGTCTTGCGTCATGTGAAACCGTCGCTCAAAATCGCTGCGGGCTTGGACTGCCCGTGCGCTAGCCTCTGCCATGTTGTGGATAAGATTCTGTACGTGATGCTCGAAGCCGATTCTGTCATTTGGGGGTCGTGAGCGTCGTTGTCGGGGGTGGCATGGCGTAATGAGGCGTCGCATCGACTGAGTGGTGTCGGGGATACGTGGGTCGAGTTCGGGGGTCAGCGAGCGGGGCGAGAGGACGAGGATCGAGGAGTGAGCGGAGTCATCAGGGGAGGACATAGGTTCTTTTGACTGAGGCGCGTGTTAGCTCGTTCTTTTGTACAGTACACAGTCGGGGATTCAAAGCAGTCCAGTCAGGGGTCGGGATCGTATCGTAATCAAGCTGGGTCAGTCACGAGGCAGGGTCTAGTGGGCATTAAAAGGGTTGGTGCCCCTCAGGAGTACTGGGTCGTCGGCCACGTCGCGGTACATGATCGTGGCCCAGTTTTCGAAGTCCCAGAGGTACTTCAGGATGTAGTGCTCTTGGTTCCACTCTGGTTGGCAAGTGCGCGGACATGCAGCATGATGGATAATGGTGAGGGTAGTCAGGTTGAGGATGCGTTGCCTGCGATGCTCCGCGTGCTCACGCGCGTCCTGGTGGCTGCGGGACCGCCATTCGACGTCCGTTCATTCAAGGGGTCGTCCCAAATAGGGATCGACGATGGGGATGGATGGCAGTTGCGTGGTGCGTTTCTGTTGGGCCTTCACTTCTTTTCGTCGCTGGGCGTATCGTTCTCGGCATTTCTTATTGGCGGCAAGGCGTGCCACTCGCTTTTCTTCGCTAAGTGTAGGCGTGGGGGACTCTTCACGGTTGTCGGTTGTAGGCTGGGGCTGTGGTAATGGGATAACTGTGAACAGTGGCGCCTGCGGCGCCTGCGTCACCTGGGTCCGCTGACCCAGGGCGTAACACTGGACAGATGCTGATTGCGGGGTGTGGATTACGAAATGGGAGGAGGGTGCTAGGGTCGATGATTCAGGTCGTGTAGACCCGACGTCGGATGGTGTCGAGTACTCGGCATACGAACACGTCTGAGTCGCGTCGCCACTGATCCCAATCATCCGCCAATTGTCGATGCTCGTTGTTTGGTTGATAGATGGCTCGGGATCGGCTACAGAGTCGCAGGCATGACATCCCGTGGATCTGACTTCGTATGAAGAGGGCGAGGAATCGCCGGTCGAGTTCGGTGCATTCATTGATGAGGTCGTCGAGTGGTGTGGGCACTGGTGGGGTCATTCAGCGATGTATGGGGCAGTGGTCGGATTTGCAGAAGTAGGGATGGAGGTTGGCGTGTCTTTCTTGTCGTGTTTCGTGTCGTTGGAGTCCAGGGATGAATAGGGTGGCTTTAGGGGATGCAAGGATACGGAATGTACGGATGTTTGGGGGTAATGGATATTCTTCTTTCGCGGGGGATCGTGCGAGTCGTTTCTTTTCTGTGGG